>JAKSZP010017224.1:0-167051 GCA_022478985.1 Massospora cicadina | reverse complement strand
AATAGCGTCCTAGCTTAGTGCTCAATTTTCATGTCATAATGTTAAAGTTTAAGGTCCCAATGGGCAAACCATCCAGTTGGATCTTCATGTTTTGTAATAGCCATTTTTTGGGAGGCGTGGTCAGTAACCACAGTGAAGGTAGTGCCGTACAGAAAAGGATGGTAATGGTTAACTGCCAATAATACCGCCAGGCACTTCTTCTTTTTAACACTGTAGTTACGTACATCTTTTGACAACATTTTGCTTAATTAGGAGACTGGATGATCTACGCCATTACTTTCCAATTGGTCCATAGTTGCTTCAATGGCATAGTCTGAGGAATCAGTGGCTAGTATAAAGGGTTTCCCATAGTTGGGATAATGTAGGATATTGCATTGCTGATGCAACTTCTTTAGTGTTTCAAATGCAGTTGCTTGTTCTGTACCCCAATAAAAAGAGGTATTTTTAGCCAATAGTCGAACAAGAGGCTCACTGAGCTGTGCGAACTTGGTATGAACTGATGATAATACCCCATCATACCCAGAAATACCTTAATGTCCTGGAAGTTCTTAGGGGCAGGTATTTTAGAATTAGCTTCAAATTTATCTTGTAATGGCTGGATCCCTTCCTAAGATAGCATAGCCAAGTAAATCTAGCTTCTTTTGGAAGAAGGTGCATTTTGATGGTTTTGATTTAATATTTGAAGCCCACAGGCATAAAAAACTTCTTTTTATGAGCGAGATGATCGGTGAAAGGTGCAGAAAATATAGTGATGTCATCAAGATAGACAATCACACACCTTAGCTTGAGGTCTGCAGAATGTGATCCATTGCACGTTGGAAGATGCCGGCACTGCAGACCTTGGTGATTGGGTAGGCTAAATAAACTTTCACTACAAATGATAGCAAATTTCTCCTTATCTTAGAGGAGAAAGATCCATTTGCCAATATCTTCTGGCCAAATCAATGGCTGAGAAGAATTTTGAGCTGGAGAGTTGTGCAAGAGCATCATCTATGAGAGGGATAGGATAGCTGTCTTTGGTTAGTGAGTTTATTTATTTTACAGTAGTCCATCACTACCCAATGACCTCCATTCTTAGTTTAATCAGCAAGAGAGTGGACGCCCAAGGGCTTTGGGACGGTACTAATAGCCCTGCGTCTGATATCTGCTTGAGTTCAACCTTCATTTGCTGCTCTTCAACCTTGGACTCATGGTAAGGTTTAGATTGAATAGGTTTGGCATCACCATCTTCTATGGAGTGGCTCCATCTCTTCATATGCCCATAATCCATCTAGTTTAAGGAGAAAATATCACTATAGGTATCCAATAGAGAATGAACTTGTTTAAGCGCATCTGGGGTTAGGTCATCAGATATGTGGAAGTTTGGCAGATTACACACCATCTGGTTAGTGGGTTAACCCATCTCCAACATTGACCCAATAAAATGGTCACTGTTAATCTCTTCAAGGGTAATTAGTAGATCTTTCCATATCTATTGATGTTTTTTGACAATGATGGGTTTATTAGTAAGGTTCACAATATGATATTAATGGATTGTTGATATGCTGAGTCTAGTATACCTGGCAACACCCAGGGTTCCAAAGCGCTTACTCCATCAATGCTAGCTATGTGCAACGGACAGGATCAGGAGAACTGTAGCGTAATGTTGGTAGCAACAACCCGTTGTTCACCAGCCTTAATTACTGTTTCCTCTGAAGCATAAAAGGGAATGTCCTCTGAAACATCCACCAAATCAGGCAACTTTTTTGCGTTGCGGCCAGAGGTCATGTAAAATAAAGGCAAAGCAGAGGAAAGGTATTCAACTAAGAAGGAGTATATTTTTAATAGTTTCTTTATTTCTGAAGGTTAGAAGGACTTCATAACCAATTAGTGAGAGGTAAATTCTGTTTCATGTTAATTATACCATCATAATCAATCATAAACTGCGTACAAATAAGCATGTCATAAGTGTTAACGTCCAAGGCCTCGTCTGAGCTGACAAGATGAGCTTTCCAATATGAATAGGCAAGTAGGAGTAGGCTCTAATAGCACGGGTGTTGTTAGGACCCGCCGTTCCAAACTCCTGAGTACACTCAAGATCAGGATCCAATTTAGTCTTCTTTATAATCTTGGAAGAGAGAACGTTCACAGGAGATCCAGTTTCAGGATAGACCTAACCTGGACTTTTTTATTGCAACCTCTAACTTAGTTATGGTCCTGCCAAAGTTAGGAGGGAGTGCTAATACTTCCTTAAGGCAGAGAGTAAAGGCAAGCTTTTTAGCTGTCTCAGGATAGTTATTTTTAATGAATTGTAAAGTGTGAACATGATGAATTGGTCGGATTAGCAAAGCAATAATCTGGTCAGCATAGCTAGAGATATCAATTACCTCAGGGCACCCCAGCACTAGATCAAGGTTTGTTTTTTGAGGTATCAGGGCTTTATCTACTCCTTCAGGGTTTTGCCAGCTGGTATACCTACCTTAAAAGGGCTCTTAGGCACGTTAGCCAACGTCATCATAACCCCCTTCAGTCTCATCATCTGAAGGGTTGTCCACACACAATGGGTGGATATGAGAAGAGCTGTTGGAGGTGGAGTCCATAACTTTAGTAGCTGAGGGGCCATCTTCACGATGATGATTGGAGAAGAAGGTGGCTTAACTTGAGAAGCTTTTTCTATAAGCTTATGGTTATTGGGAGTGACTGTCACCGGAGAGAGAGATTTGGGCATCCTCACGGCTAAAGGGTTTGGATTAGAGTTGGCTGAAGGAAATAGCATCATGGAGGGAGCTGCTTTAACTATGCCAGCTTTGGGTTGATCAGAGGCTGGGAACCGTGGTGAAACAAGTGGTTGAGCTGTAGCAACCTGGTCCTTAAACCCATTATTGGTTGGGATGAAAGTTACCTAAGAAAGGGGTTTAGGCTTGTGAACCACTTGAAGAGTGTTATTGGATGGCTAAGCTGAGCTTGGTGGCAAGGTGGGGGCAGGGAGCGCTGCCCCCTTGATGAAGATACACTCTGATTTACTAGCCTGAGAACCTCAGGTTAGCTGGCGAAGGAAGAACAGGTTTGAGCTGCACAGCAGGTACTGGTCTTAGGGTAGTAACCAGCACAGGTAAAGCCATAGGGATCTTCTGGGTTTCCTTTTGCAGCAATATGGTTGAGAAGTCCTCAATAGTAAAGATTTGAGAATTTAGAAACTTCTGAAGTAGCCTCATCTTTATAGATATCTGCAACCTCTAGCAGCACCTCCTTGATATCATGGATAGTACGTATGTGGCGTTTAAACAGAGATAAGATGCCGTGCAATTGGAAGGGTAATAAGCTAAACCAGATTAGAATGGAAGCAAGAGCATCATTGAGAGGTAACATTTTAGCAAGTACTAAAGGCTGAGCTTCACCATAAAATCAATTAAGAAAGGTAGTGAGATATTCTCTCCTTTTCATGATGAGGTACATAAAGGCCTGCTTTTTATCTGCAAACTTTGAATTGAGCCAAATTTAGCAGTCAGCGCATCCTTAACCTCTCACCATGTTTTGCAAAGCATCCATATGTGGGACCATCACCTCTTGAGCCATGTGACTTAGGCGAGTTTAGGTTTTGCTTGGCTTTTTGTTATACAGTCGCGCCTTCCATGGCAGATTAATAGACATATATAAAAGAAGCAATACTACCCTCTCCAGGGAAAACTTATTTTTTAAAGGGGGTTTGAAAAGGGCGCCGTTTGAGTTTTTTGAGGCGTGATAAAGCGTTGGCTAGTTGCTGTACAAGGGCAACCAGCTGGTGGTCAGAAGCAGCAGGGAGGTTATAAGGGTTAGTGACCCAACACCCTCCATTTTTAGCGGTTTTTTGTGGTGTACTACTCCCTGTAGTGAGCACCGCTTGTTGAAATCAGGGTTTTGGGTAAAGCTCGCAGGTGCTGAATAGCCCCTGGTTTCAGCAATAGGGCAGGAGAAGTTTAAATTCAACTGCAGAAATTAAGAAAAAGGGTTTTTTACCACTAATTTAAAATAATAAAACTTTAAATTGATAATAAAGGTTTTTTATGGAGCTTTATCAGTTGAGACAAGCGGAATATAAGAAACCTTTATACATTTGCACTGCTTAGTATATAAATGAAGTTGAGGCTTGTGAAGCGAAATAGTCGATTAATCATTACTGGCTTCAAGCCTATTTATGAAATATGAGGGTTTGATCTGTTGGATCTCTTGAAACTCGCCTCGCTTTGTCAGAATAGCTGATAGAGGTTAAGAGTTAATAAACTAAACCGTGAGGAAACGTTTTGATAAATTTAAGCCATCAGTGTGGGGGAAATTTTTTTACCTGGTGTAACCTCCTCAAGGCCTATAAAAGGGCCTTGTCTCCGCGCTGGAGTTTGCAGTGAATTGACTGTAGAGCATGTGTGAAAACTCTGGATGGCTTCCCTGATTTTCTGGTGATTAAGCATAATCCTATCAGTACTTGTAGGCCTATTTGGCCGAGAGGGAGTAATCACCTTACTCTGAGAGGCCAGATTACACTAAGAATTAACTAAGCCTTTTGTATAATTAAAATTGGAGTACTCTCTTCTAAACGTTTCATATTTTCTAGTTGAACAACCGTTTGTCAGACAATCAATTCAGATTATGAAAAATTGAGGATCAATGTAATCATGTACATTTGAGGATGATGAGTATTGCCAATGAGAGTGATGACAAGTGCTAAGCAGGGAGAATTGCCAGTGAAGGCTGATAATGACGGCAAGAAATGCCAATGATGTGGACAGGCAAGAAATGCCAATAAATAGTTTGATATCCTTCTTAATAAAATATCATATCTTTCATTTGCCTACCTGTATTAAGTTTAATTGGACAGAGGTTAGCTTAGCTGATAAAGGTGGGACTGAAGATCCCCAGAGGTTAGGTGCTGGATAAAAACCTGGATTAGTCAGCACTACCAACGCCCAACCTTGAACTGGATGGAAACCCTGCGGGAACTTGGCAACTAGAAGCAACAATGATGAACTGGAAGGATTGAAGGGGCTAAACCCTGAAGGAGTCAATTAAGGTTGCTGGATCACAATCGTTGGATAAGTCCCAGGAGAAGACCTCTGAGCCATAACAAGTGGTCAAACCTCAGAAGGTGAAATTGTTGGTCTACTGGGTTGGTGGGTTGCCCTGCGAATTTATAGGGAAAGGTCAACAATGATGATGAAAGAGCAAGGACCAGCAGTCTTCATACTTTTTGTCCTGGAACACCAATAGGGTCACCTAAGTTAAGAATAAAAATTTCACCAATGGTGCTCACTACTGTAGGGCTCTGTTAATGTGTTGCTTGATTAACTTGAGGTTTACATAGGAGGTGACAAAAGCCACTGATTCTGTTTTTGGGGAATGATGCCACCAGCGGAACCTCAGCCCCGCTGATTTAAGTTCCAACGCCTACTGGAAGTTTGAGATAGAACCATAAATCTTCCAACATCGCGTTGATGTTGTTTTGGCTCACTAAAAAATGGTGCAGTCGCACTTGAAGAATATCATTTGGTTAAGTCGTGGATTATGTTGGATTTTTAACCAGGTAATATTCCTCACATATTAATGTGATTAGTGTAATAATTAATTTGAGTTGATTGGAAATTAGTTTACTAATTTTGATATATACTTACTGATATAACCCCAATTTGTGCTATCCATTTGGTTGGGTTGAGCTGTCTTGATCTGCAGGATCAAGAAAATATTGTGGATCATCCCCAGTAAGAAATTGGTGGGTCTCAACACCATTGACTGAGGTGAGGATGTCAAAGAGATTAGTATTGTTAATTGAGATGGCAAATTGCTTAAATTTGACGTCAAGAGTACTGGGAATAAATCCCAATAGAGTTTTTAGCCAATTTTAAACTGGCGACTTATGCAAAGTATGTAGAACCAATTAGTGTTAATAAATAAGTTAAAACACTATTTTGGCTTCACAGGAGTATAGGGGAAAAATCACCAACACCATTCTGGTTAGATATGACTCTGGTGACTTATGTCAAAAATATCAATATATTTAATTAATTCAGATTATGACAAATTGAGGATCAATGTAATCATGGAAATTTGAGGATAACGAGTATTTCCAGTGAGAGTGATGTCAAATGCTAAGCAGGGAGATTTACCAGTGAAGGCTGATAATTCCGCAAATGATTGTCATTGCGTGGACAGGCAATAAATGGCAATAATATAAATTTTGATCACCCTCTTGAAAAATATTTTATCTTTCGTTTGCCTAATTTTAAAAATCTTTCAGTGGACATAGGTTGGCTTAATTGATGGAGTTGGGACTTAAGATCCCCTTAGAGGTTAGTTGCTGGGATAAAAACCTGAATTGGTTGGCACAACCAACTCCCAACCTTGAACTATTTGGAAACCCTACAGGAACTTGGGCATCTAGAAGCAACGATGATGAACTGGAAGGATTGAAGGGGATAAACCCTGAGGGAGTTAATAGAAGCCGCTGAACCACAATCGTTGGACAGGTTCCAGGAGAGGACCTCAGAGCCATAAAGAGTGGTCAATCCTCAGAAGGAGAAAGTTTTTGGTCTGCTGTATTAGTGGGTTGCCCTGAGAATTTATAGGGGAAAGGTCACCAATGATGGTGAAAGAGCCAGGTCCAGCAGTCTTCATTTTTTTTGGCCTGGTACACTAATAGATTCACCTATTATTGAGAATGAAATTTCCTTAACATATGTTAATGGTAGAGACTGTCCCAAAAGAAAGGTTTTTCTATAGAAAAGCACATAACATCATACTTACTCATTAACTCAAACCAATATAATGTGTTTCTGATTAGGTAACACAATGTCTGGAGCTGAGAAAACTAGTGTTACAAAGAAAGAGGTAAAACGCCATAAGCATGCAGGAAGCTGTTTGTAAGTCCTAATGCCTCATATACTTATGAAATTAATAATCTAACGAGATTTTCATATATTTTACTAATATGGACAAGGAGATATTATTTGTGGTGTTACTCTCAAGAATAGCACTCATTTTAACTCAATAACAAAATTTTACAAATAGTTACACTAAATCAGTGTACAATATTATTTACTGAACGAATAGCGGCATCAGTTGTCAGATATAAAGTATAATTAATCTGCGCAGAAACCTTAGGACCAAAACAGTTATAGTTTTGATTGAGATAAATAATTTGGATCATTTAATTTCGTTTTCAGCAATTTTTCCTTGTCTTTGGTATTTCAGCTTTACCAAGAAATTGATAAGCGTATAGTCAAAAAAAACTTCAGTTAGGATTCTGGAGCTAATAAACTTTGCTTTATTATCCCTGTATACATTATCATTTTGATATATGACTTGGTGATGGGAATCTGATGTTGGTTTATCCACAAAAAGGCCAGAAATGTCTAAGTCATATTCAAATTTGTCATGAGGATCTGGGCGCCATACAGATCTAGTCTGTTCCCTATCTATACCGCAGGGCCTTTTCCTGGCTCTTGTTTTTCTGTTTTCCTAAGGTGCACAAGGTTTTATTGGTCCTTGTTTTTCTTAATCTAGCACTATGAGTTGTAGCGAACTGCAGCTTTACATTTATAACAATTTTGTGAGAGTTTTTTTGCCCATCTTTGCCCTTTAATTTTCTTCCTCAACTGCCCACACTTATTAATATTCTTGGGCTTTCTTATCTAACTTACCTGTGTTCTTATTAGAGTACGGGTTATTAAATTTATGTTTTGTTTCAACGCGTCAAAAGCTATACCTGACATTTCAAGGCACTCCACCAGTTTAGAGAAAGTAGTTTTGGTTGCTGATACCAGAAGCTATTGCTTGATGGAGAGCTTGCTAGGGTTGGAGAGCCATTTGCATGGCAAGATGATTATCAAAGTTGTAAATTACGTTTGCCTATCCAAAATCTAGGCCACCTAGTAGATTCAATTGGCAAATACTCCCAACTTTTCATTCTTTTGTTAATTAAATACTCATAAATGCTTATTTTCATACAGACATTTGTTTGAGAGTACTAAATTCTTTCTTAGTTGCAATCTTAGCATCACTATATGATCAGTTTTTTTATTTAACTGAGGTAAGCTGACCAGGGGATGGACATTACCAAACTAAAAACTAAATCCATAATAAAAATAACGATTCAAATGAAACGCCCAAATTGGACAGATTTACTGAATCGTACCTAACAAAATATCCAACTGAGTGGGTATCAAATACTGCTATCCCTCCATGGTGGACAGGGAGGGGGGATTGGGGGGCTCATCTTCAACTGCATCCATCTCATTCCAGAGTAGGGTGCGTGTTAAGGCAGATAGTAAGGGTGTGGGGGCATCGGCGGCATGGGGCTCAATATCCTTGATGACAGGAACTTTCCAAATAGTTGCCAGCCATCATTATACAAACGATGTATTTGCCCAAAGCATCTTCAGCTTTGAGTCGGGTGTCTGGAAATTTAATGAACGTGGCAATGTTGATTTGGGTTATTTTTGCTTTTGGATTCCGTGCTACTGTTACCACGTTCTGAATGGCTTCAGTAACGTTTTTGTGCAAGGTTTTCATGTTGATCTTAATTTATGGAGTAAGATTGTTAGGGATGACAGGAGGTGGAATTCCTCCTGCAAGTGCAGCCACAGATTTGGCAGCTGCTTTGCAAAGTGGATGGCAATCTGGTGTGGCGGCTGCTTCTAATGCAAGCTGGTGGTCGCTGTAGAACAGTTTGGTGTTAGGTTGTGGGACATATTTTTGAGGTGGGAATTTTGCATCCCATTCTGCGTTATAGAGCCGCTCAAGTTGCAGCATCAGTTCTTAATGACATTACCTGATTTGTCAATTTTTTCCAATAATTCCCATGGATTTTGGTTAAATTGGATTGGGGAATCAGTGTATGGGTGAGGTTTGTTTGATTCATTTGTAGATGCATGGGATTGAACTGGGATCTAATATGATGTTTGGTTGGATGAATTATTTATGGCATTGGGGCAAGGTGGGTGCTGATTGGTGGCTGTAGGTGTAGCTGCAGCATCAGGCATTGGTGGAGGGGAAGGTAGGATCGTACCCCATGTCAGAGTTGGCGCGGGGTGGGCGGCGGATTGGTGGGCGTTGGGCAAACTTTTGGTGTCAGCAGAAGTTTCTGAGTATGGGCATTTACGTTTTGAGTGGTCAGACTCAAAACAAGATGGACAAATCGTCCGTCCGCCCTCAACACGGGCCCATAATGGATGGTTGGGGGCAGATGGGATGGTGGCACGAGAGGGAATTTCTAAAGAAATTTCTGTAAACTCAGGGCTGATTGTGGCATATGCCCAAGGCCCAGTAAGGCGTGTGGCCCCATTTGGGACCACAAATTGTAAGATGGGGTTGGCGCCGTAGGCTGCCAATCCTTCCATCAGCTCCTGGTGGAGCACTTTGGGGGGGAGGTGGGTGGGCAAACCAGCGAACTATACCACCAAGGTGGTATCCATTATAATCTGGGTCTGAGTTGTTGGGAGGGGGATATTATTGAAAATTAGCAGCACCGTTGCTGCAGTGGCGGCACAGGCTTCACAGGGTTAGCCTAGATCAAAGTACCCCTTATAGGGGCGGAAGTCTATAAAACAGGCTGGTGTTATCACCGCCTGAGCCATTTTGGTAATGACTTGGTCATCATAGGGGAAGAATTCCTTATATATGACCCTAAGGCCAAAATGCATGTTGCTCTGGGGGAGCACCAGGAGGCAGTGGGGCACCGCTTGGGTTTGGGTGAGATGGGCATCAAGATCCTTGGGAGGAACGAATCATCCCAAGGGTTTGGAATGACTGGGCGAGCCAGTCTGAGTGCGTTTTCCTGTTGGATGGAAAATGGAGGAGGGACTTTCGCCGCTCCCCATGCTGGGAAAGTTAGTGGGGAATCTGACAACATTGGATCAAGACTTTGGTGTGAAATTAAGTGTTTGTTTTTAATTTACTAAAATTAATTTGCTCAGAAATTTATGCCAAGCAGAGAGAAAAGATTACTATATGATCAGTTTTCCCCTTACAATTTTGTCATCATCATCTTACAGTATTAGTCTATTGATTGTTTCATAAAAAGCTTTCTAGGAATCACTGTATTCAAAAATGGTATTTTTAAATCATCTAAATAATGATAGAGCATTATCCTTAAGGAATGCTATTAGTTTTTGGTGAATTATAAAAGAGCTTTAAATGAAAAACGTTTGACAGTTGTATGAGAGAGCAACAAGTATATCTTCTGTAACAGATTATTGTTAATAATAAAAATTATTGTTAAGCGCCTTGCATGTTCCTATTAGTCTAATGATTTCACAATTCTCTCTTTTTATAATACATACAAGTTAGAGGAGGATACCCCAGTGGTAGAATATGGACCCACTACCACCCCCTCCCTAAGTTTGATCCCAGTAGGTGAACTTTGGGTAGGGGACAATTATGAATTTGTTGGCGTTGCGCACCAATGCCATGAACTGAAATAGTGAATAGAAAGGCAGTCCATGGAGTTCCTGGCCTATCATACGCTGCACATGAGGCTTTCTGGTTTTTCCTCCTTTCCCATTAGTCAAATTCCCTTCATCAGTGTGGTATCATCCTCAGGTCAGCCCACCTCAAAAAATATGATGCATGCAAGTTGTTTTTACATAACTCTGTCTCCAACTGAGAGCAGTTACAATTTTAAACTAAACTTCCTGTAGTCATTTTAAATTTTGAGCATCCTTATCCCAAAGCTAATGAATTCTACCAACTTTAATCTCAGAGGCAACATTTAACATTAGTAGGTCCCTATAAGCACTGGTTTTTTTCTTTTAATGGTAGGATTTTATAAATAAGATGTATTTTCAACTTGATCAACTACTCCTCTATCTTTATAAACTGTTTTTAATTTCATAAGAAAGTTATGTGTTGTCAATAATAACGGAATCTGTATAACAGTAATCAATTCACTCAAGAGTTTTTTATAAAGGTTATACTTAATGGTTAAAATAAAGTTTAATTTCTATGGTTTGCTCTATATTTTCAGAAGCACATAACAGCCCCTTTAGTTATAAGCAAAGGAAACTTTCTGATAAAGCTACTACATTGGTTCATTTGACTAGTGTAAAGTATAAATGAGGTTATAGTTGTGTGAAGACAACTAGCCTGTTAAGTCTTCTCTATGAGTGATATCTACCTCACTCAAGTTAAATGAGAAATATACAAGCTTTACTAATTCTTTCTCATAAAGATAGAAAAATAATAAGTACTAAAACGCCTAGATCTAAAACCAATGAATAAAAGTCAAGGGTTTATATAAAGGGATTTTGTAAGTTTGATAATCAACTTATTGGTTACATTTACTTATAATGGAATTCATTGCTGAAACTTGTTCTTTTTAAGAACAATAGTCCCAACTAATAACTCATTTGTTATTATCTCCAATTGAATGGCAACCATTGCTACCAAGTATACAATCCTTTTAAGATGACTCCATGAAATAGTGTAGTTTAACGCTTTAGTCATTCCCACTATATTGACCTTGACAAGCTAGTTATCATGATTAGGTAATTGAACATTTTTATTTTTTTATAGTAGGCCGCATTTCTTAGGTAATTTACCAGCTATTGTTGACACAAGCATTATAACGCTTTGAATATTCAACTGAAACCCCTAGTTGATTAGTGCCTCAGAATGATCAATTCGCATATAGAAAAAATTATTTCTATAAAAGCCAACAACTTAGTAATCATAAAAACCTTGCCAGCAATTGCTCTCATTTAAACATTATTAGCGTAACAGTTCTCTTGAATGTAGCTGGGATTCAAAATGGGTTTAAAGCTGTAAACCTAGTGTTTAGTCTAGTGAAGAAAAAATCGATAGGGTGAAATAGATCTCTTATATATAAAAGGTGTCAATAAATATAGGGCGTGTGGGGATATAGTGCTGAGGGTACCTTCATGGTCTTGTATGATCAGGATATTTCACTTCCTTTCAAATCAGTCGCCTGGTTGACACCCTCTTATTCTGCATCATCTTCATGACTGAATTGGTAGAAGCTGCGTTCTTTGAGGTATAGGAAGCAGAGGTGCAATTTCAGAAGGCATCTATATCAATTATGGACGCATGATGCTTCCTGATTGAACTTCTTATTGATGCCTTCAAGGATGGTTTTCAATTAAGAGGGCTTGAGAGTTAACTTATCATAGCTCAATTCATGATAGGGATCTTGACTCACTTTTTATCTCATTCCTAAAAACGCCCCCTCAAGGTCCTGTTAGAGGGGGGTATAGGGCTGTAGTAATTCTCCATGTACTTTGTTTATCACTAACTCCTGATTGATGTCAGCAATGGAGTATTCATAGATCACCTTATGAATGACCTTAAAGGGTCTAGACTAAAGAACGTCGAGCTTCTTTTTTTAACCTCCAGGTTAATGGTGATAAAGAAGAACTGGTTCACCTAATTCAAAATTTGGTAAGGAGGGTAAGACAACATTAAATCATGATATCTCCCTTTCTTTGGTGGTGACAATGCCTTACTTGACTAGGGCTTGAAGCCGGACAATTTCATTGGCTAAGGCTCTCATGGGAAAATCAGAGTTCTCAGGATTGGAGTTATTGAGTATGGGCTAACTCTAAGTGATAACCAAGGAGCACGCACATATAGAGTTGGAAGGGGGAATCTTTTATTATTTGATGGTAGCTTATTCAATAAACGAGCAAAGTGCTGGGTAAATAGTGGCTCCAACTCTTAGGTTTGAGGCAGCCATCTTCTGCAAAATAAAAATTAGTGCTTTATTAACACGTTCCACTGCCCAGCTGGTTGAAGTATATAGGGTTGGATAAACTTTAATCAGTACCAAAAAGTGAAGTTAGTTCTTGAACTACCTGTGAGTTAAAATTAATTTTTTTACTCGTTGCAAACACTTTTGCAACACATTTGATTAAGTCTATGTAAGTTTGATAATCTCTTCGAGGAGATTAGTGTGCACCCAATGTCAGGTAGCAGTTGGGCGAGCAAAGTAATGGTCACAGGCGCAGGCCCCGCACCATTCAAATTTTTTAAATGCCCCAGTGACACCAGCGGTCTTGATAAAAATACAAAA
Source organism: Massospora cicadina (assembly GCA_022478985.1). Lineage (NCBI taxonomy): Eukaryota > Fungi > Entomophthoromycota > Entomophthoromycetes > Entomophthorales > Entomophthoraceae > Massospora > Massospora cicadina. The sequence continues at coordinate 154,021 of JAKSZP010017224.1, read as the reverse complement.
ATACTGGCGGTTAGTATTTCCCCGGAGATTTTGGTCTGGCAAATGAAATGCAACCGGTTCTTCAATACTCCGCATTCCCAGCCCCTGGCATCAGTGGAGCATGTGGTTTGAGTATTCCTGGAAATTTTAAGCAATCGGCGCTTTAGTAAAATTTTTGTGGAGATGTGCACACCCATTTCCTGAACGCAGTGTATGTCACACCGCACTCCATGTACTGAGGTTGGTTGGATCTTGGGTTCAAAAGCAAACAAGCAGCGGATGAAGCCACATGGGTTTTTGGTGATAGACCTCCCAGACAGTCAACAGTTGGTCAAGATGAAGCGCACTTGCTGGACCATAACAAATCAAATTTTTGTAATGTTTGACTTCCTCCCCACAACGATTAAGCACACTGTGCTGGAGCACCACCTAATGGCTGGGCTTAAAGCATATGGGGAAATTCAATCCTTTGAGATGCAAAGATATTGCTCATGCTAAACCTGTGCACGGGAAAGGTGATTGCTGTGCTCACTCCATCCACAGTTGTTGCAGAAGGTTTGACCCAAATCCCCAAACCGCTTTTGTGTTAGTTGACAGGCAGGAATCCCACCTGTTCCATGTCACCAAGGATAGTGCGCCCCCTATCTGCACCTTTTGCTGTGCTTTTGGCCACAAGGCCCACATCTGCCCCCCAAGGAGGGCATTACACAAAACGAAATCATACCAGAAGCAAAGAGAGGTGCAGACACCCACTATGAACCAGCCATAGACACCAACGCCGCATTCCCATGGGGCGTGCAGGGGTGCTACATTCAGGTCAAACCTGTGTCCCCTCAGGAGCATAAGAAGGCCAAGAACACCTGCAGAGCAGCGGCCAAGGCTGCAGCCATGGACACATTTGTGATCCCGTCTTCCCAGGTCCAGGATGACATCAAGTCACTCGCTGTGGAAGCAGCTCATGAATCTGTCCCCCAATCAGATTGGGCCAACCATCCTGATGACCTGATGGGTGAGTCAGATATGCCCAATCATTGTTACCAAGTCTCAATTGAGACCAATTCTCCCACAATTTTCAATCTGAATTTTTGCTGACCTGTGATGATGCACCTTAGGAGAACGACAATGCAAAAATTTGTCCCAAATCATCAAAAAAGTACACCAAAACCACACCTTCATCCAAAGCAACGGATTCCTTTAAGGACGCATATGTCAAAAAGAAGCACTTTATGCGGCCCATTGCTGCTGCTGAGAAAGTGGCAAAGGGAAGCCAAGGGGGCCCTTCCCCTCATACCTAAGGTGCGATGGGGGGAGCCTTCACAATTAAGACATTGAACATCGCTGGACTCAAGACCTCACCATACTGGTCTAGGAAACCGAGTTTTTAAAAAATCTACCATTGGACATCCTGGCCATTCAGGAAACCCACTATCTACATGGCGCTGAGGACACATGGGCAACCATGCTCTTCTCTTCCCTTTCCTTTTGGTCGCCGCACTGTGGGGTGCTTATATGAGTGACCTGTAATTCTAAATTTTTTTCAAATTTGTACCTCGATGGCCATGTACTTGTAGTGTCATTTTTGTGGAATGACAAAGTGCATCCTGTCATTATTGTGTATGCCCTGACTTGTGCACGCGCTTGTCAGGAATTTTTCTCAGCTGTTACTTCCCTTTCACTTCCCCCTGACTCATTTGTGGTGGGCGATATGAATTGCTGAACCAACCTGGGCACCGACTGCTAGCCTTCAGTGCCTGTCCCCCCGCAGGAGCATATAGAACTCCACGTTCTAAAAGCCACTCTAGGGGCTGTTTGATACCCTACCTAAACAGGCACCGCTACTCCCCAACATGTCTCGTCCCCATAGCACAACGGTCAGCTAAGGTCAATGTCCCGCATTGACCTTATTCTTGCCCTGTTGAAATTTTGGACTCAGGTTGCACACTTTAAAATAACAAAACTCGATTTATCTGACCACTGGTTGGTGTCAATTTCCTTCTCTTTGTTGCACCCAGCAGCACAGGCGCCAAAGTGGTGCATTCTCTTCCCAGCTGAGATCACATCTCCCAGGTTTTCCTCATGGGTGGACACCAAAACCTTGGCACTGGAATTTACCACACCGTTTTGTGAAGACCCACACACTACCTGGTCAAATTATAAAGTGAACACCATCCACCAAGCATGCCACATCTCATCACGTCGCTCTTGAGCTGCCTCTGTGGTCATTTTTCACACTCTTGCAGAAGTGGACCGCCTGGAATCTATTGTCCCTGCTGCTGGCTACAGCCTGGCTTGGGGTCACAAGTGGGCAGAGGTGTCCGCGCGCCTCAACACACCGGTAAGGCAGCACAAGTATTGATTTTGTGTGCATTGTAAGGTAAAAAACATAACGGTGGGTGACACATGCTCCACTTATGTTTTCTGAAAATTCTTCACGCCACGACAGAGCTTGGCCTGCACACAGATGAGGCGGCCAGACCACTGTGTCACAGATACTCTATCTGAAAGGGGCAATCAAAGGTAAAAATTATTACTCCAAAATGTATTGCTCTGATCCAGTCAAACCATCTGAAGTTGTTAATTTCTAAGGAGTGCACATATCCGCACCACTTCCTGTTACCCAGAGTTAATGAATTTAAATCTTGTGATGTACTCTGGTACGCCGTTCATGGTGCACCACACAGGAAATACTTAGGTCCAGATAGGATTCCTTATGAGTTCTACAAAAAATGTTTTAATTATTTCTTTTCTTTGCTGCTTGTCTCAATGAATCAGTGTTTGTTAGAAATGCGCCTCCTTCCTGGGGGCCATGAGGCTTTCACAATAACGCTGTATAAGAAAGGGGATAATCTGGACTTGGCCAACTGGCGCCCCATATCACTTACTAAAACTGATACCAAATTGTTTACTAAAATTATGACCAACCGCCTAGGGGTAGTTGACTATGATCTCATTTCCTCTGAGCAATTTGGTTTCATTCCCAAGCAATCTATATGGGACAACATACATACTGTAACCAACCTCTGCCAATCTACGGCTACTGGAGCACTTGTTTTTTTAAACCAGCAGAAGGCTTATGATAGAGTCAACTGTAATTACCTCAGAGCCTGCCTCCACAAGTTCCACCTCCCCCATCAGTTCATTAATTGGGTGATGTTGCTTACGGAATCCGCCACAATGGCTGTGCGTGGCCCTGGCTTTCTCTCATGTAGTTCACCCTCAAAGGGGCCTCCGCCAAGGGGACCCTTTGAGCCCAATCTTATATAACTTCAGCCTTGACCCACTTTTGCGCAACGTGAATGCCCGCATTACTGGTGTCCATGTGCAAGGCCAAGCACCAGTTAAGATGTTGGCGTTTGCTGATGATTGTGTGGTTGAAGTTTTAACAACTAAGATGCACTAGCGTTGGAGGATACTATCCAGGTTTACTCCAGGGTAAGTAACGCTGCACTTAACGCCTCCAAAACCAAAATCATCCTCCTTGGGTGGTTCTAAGCCCGATGATCACCAGCAACCTGTTTCCTATCTGCTTCAGAAGCTATCTCCTAGGATCGCTTGCCTCGCCCACTCCCTGCCACCACACTTGTGCTCCTCTTCGTGCCAAGACCCACCATGGGTCTGGTATGCCATTTAGGTGTGTGGCTGGAGGCGGGAGGGTACGCCTCAACAGTGATGGAGCATTATATTCTGGAGAATGTCACAAAACGCATCACATCCCTTAAATCTACCATACTTCCATCGCAGGCAAAGTTGAGCTAGCTACCTCTATGCATCTTACAAAGTTTGGTTTGTGGCACATGCTATCGCCTTTTCCCCACCTTTCTTCGCCTCATTATATGCCCTCCTGCAAGGGTGGCTGTGGTTAGGCCGCCCACCACCAGTGCGCCTGGATGTCTTGTTCGGCCCTCGCCATAGTGGTAGTATGGGCCTGCTCAACTTCGAGGCCCATGCTTCCAAAATACTTGGCACCTGGATCGCTGCAGTCACCAAACCTATGCTCCCAGACCAGAATTGGTCTCAAGCGGCCTTCTCCAATTACTCCCACGCCCTGGGCCTCAGCAATCCTGCCCACCCCATTCCTGTTAAAATATCTTGCCTCACATCCCTCTGCTGCAGGACCACATGGGACGTTTCCCCACTTCAAACGAATTCTCCTCTCCATGCGGAGCACTGAGTGGAGAATTTGCATCAGTAGCACACCGCCTAGATGGGTCACCCTACTCCCCGCTTCACACAGGAAATAAAAAGGTCAAGCCTTTCTCAACATATTGTTATCAAGGAGGTCCCCTATCATGGCCAGGGTGGATTATCTGGACATGTTAGACATTCTCTACTCCCTATAGACCCAGGAAGCCATCTGAAAGTATGCACATCACCCTCTTTTGCAGCCGCATGTTCATATCCACATGCGGCGCTGCTTGAAACGGCTATACCGTACTTCTGAGCGCTCCAATGCATCACATTCCTTGTGTGTTGTGTGTGACTGATATGGGACTTAGATCCACCGCCTGTAAGAGTACCCTCCGTCAAAAGCGATCTGGCGTGAGATTCAACGTCTCTTTCGCCAGGATCAAACACAACCCCTCAGCCTATCTAAGGACATCTTCGCCTTGTCCTTAACTTCCCCTATACATCCTTCCCTCTAAGTCTTAGTGGTAGCAATTGCAATGTGGAGTATCCACACGGTTTTCTTGGATGTCATTTCAGGCTCTACCCCCACCCTCCAGGAAACAGTACGCCGATTCCAGTTGCACCTCATGGACCACTTTCAAGCATGGTTGTTTGGGTACCTGCCATCCTGTCATTGACAGTTGGTCTCATCCTGGCTTCTGGTGTGGTTCATCACCTCAGACCCCTTCTTTCTATACGTGCTCAATAGTGATGCAAGCCTCTACTCACGATACCCCCCTTCCTTTACTTGGCATCCCCGCTGGCAACAGGAAACAGCGTTATCTTCTCTGGGTTGCCTCTTGCTTTTCTTCATTCTTTTAGTTTAAATATCAGAAGTGTCCGTCTCATGGTCGGCCTTCCCCAAATAAAATTCAAAACCTGTGAGCTAAAATTACCCTATTTTCTGAAAGTAGATTATGTGGCATCCATGCTGAGTGAAATTAGATTTGATAAAAATTAGGATTTTGGTTTTTGCGGTGCAGTGGGAGCCGAAATAACTATAACTCTTTAAGTCAAATGGTCCACAGCTAATAGGATATACTTATGGCTGTGTAACCGGTGGGAAGAGGGCCCACCACATTGATACTAATGATATTAAAAGAGCTTGGCGGAGCCATGACTGATTGTTGGTACCAGGTACTAGCCCAATATTGGAATTGACACGTCATAAAGGTCTCTAAAACTTCCTGAATGGTCTCAACCATCTGATACCAATAGCATTTCTTCTTTGGAAAATTGGAAATATTTTAACTGCCCTGTGTCCCAAGAAAATGTGCCCTTCAAAAATAACATTGGTTTGGGAAGAAAGGCGGATATAAGGGAGCCATCCTTGTTGATTGTAATATTTAGCATTCCCTCTTTAATTTAAAAGTATCAGGTCATCTTCATATATCAATCTAGATCTCAGGAGTTTCCAGCTCCCATCGCTCAGGATGGCCAATTAGATCATACAATTGGTCTTCTTTGGTTGTCAAGACGGCCAATATTAGCATCCTTGAGAAACCATCAGCATTCTAATGAATCGCTCCTGCATGATGGACAATAGTAAAGTTGTAGTTATGCATATTTAATTCCAACCTGGCTAACTGACCATCTTAGTCCTTCATCTGCTGCAGCCATCGGAGCAAGGAATGTTCAGTGATGATAGTGAAATGGTGCCATCTAATAGGACTGGAAGTGCTTGATCACCAATAACACAGCCAGTCACTCACACTAAGAAATGCTATAATTTTTGTTCATCCTTGCTTAGATTCTTGCTAAAGTAACCCTCTGAGTGATAACCTGATCTTCATCGTGCTGATCTAGGATAGCCCCAACCATGACATCACTAGCATCAGTGATTAGCAAAGATGGCTAGTCAAAATTCTGATGAACTAAAATAGGTTTATTATAAAGGGTCGTCCATACCGCATTAAAACTGGCTGGTCTAGTGCAGGCCGCCACTTAAAAGGTACATTTTTTCTTAAAAGTTAAACCAGTGGTTTGTCTAAGTCAGAAACCAAAGAATGAACTGACAATAATAATCCACCATGACAAGAAATATAAAATATTAATAAGGCTCTAAGGGTGCGACATCTTTTTAGTGGCAAAGACTTTATCTGGGATAGGCTGAATTCCATGTAATGAGACCTTATGTCCAAGAAATTCCATTTCAGATTAGAAGAAAGAGCTTTTCTTTCTTCTTAAAGTAACTTTTGAGTGATTTTAATTAAAATAAAGAAAAAAGAGCCTAACTAGCCTACGCTGACCTCCCCCATTTGCTCCCCAATGACCTTGGATCCTCCGCTAGCTGCTCACATGTGGGGCAGTGGAGAAACCCCACCCAGAATTTTCCATCCGGCGGGAAAACGCATTCAGACTGGCTCGTCCAGTCCCAATAGTACATTGGGTCAGTTCATTCCACTCAAGGATCTCGCCATCCACCTGTCATGTGCCCAGGCAGTGCCTCACAGCCCACTTGTTCTCCCCCAATCCCAAATGCATTTCAGCCTTTGGGTCAAATATGGGAAAGTATTCTTATACGCAAAGAAAGCCATTATTGACTTGGCCCAGGTGATGCTGCCAGCCAATTTATGATTTCCGCCCCTACAAGGGGTATTTTTATCTAGGCTTCACTTGTAAAGCTGATGCCACCACTGCGGCCACCGTTCCCCTGGTTTTCCAGGGCACCCATATCCCCACAACATGCACCCAGCTCCCCACTGACACCACTATGGTGGTTCAGTTTGCGGGGTTGCCCATTCACCTTCCCCCTGAGATGCTCCATCAGTAGTTGGTGGAAGGTTTGGAATCATACGGCTCCAATCCCACCCTTTAGTTTGTGATCCCCAATGAGGCCTCTCGCCTTGCTGGGCCTCGGGCATTTGCCACAATCAGCCCAAATTTCAATAAAATTGCTTTATCAATTTCCCCCACGCCATCAATACCACTGCCCCCAACCACCCATTCTGGGCCTGTATTAAGGGCAGGCGGACCATCTGCCCATCCTTCTTTGAGTTGGATCACTCAAAGCGTAAATGCCCCTCTCTTGATGCTTCTTCTGTACCTGAGTTGTCTCCATCTGGCCTCCAAGGGGCTAAACACCCAATTGCCTTTCCAATTTGGGGTACAATCCTTTCCCCTCACCCAAATCCTGCTGCCGCTATGGTGCCAGCAACTGCCATTCAGTCCCCCCTCAGTCCAGTGCCACCTGCGCCTTAACCAATCAGAAATTGGCTTGGACAACAGTTTGTTCCCACGTTATCCTTCAATTGCCAGTCACAGCGCATCAATTCATTAACCCTGATTTCCATTATGGCTTAAATCCATGGACTCCCTTGGACGAAACTGATTAAATGGGCAATGCAATTGAATACTTGAATACCCAAATCAAGAATTTATACAGGTACAGCACCCTATTCAGATCCCTCATCATTTTTATGCCCCATGACTAAACGCCACTGTGTTCCACTCTGACCACCAGCTCGCTGTTGCTGCAGCTGAAAACCCAGATAACACCAACATCTGTGAGGTAATCAACTCATCAGTAGCGATACTTATCAAGGGTCTCCCTCCTCCCATTATTTCACTGACCATAGTCCCACAGGACAAACGTGATATCCTAACCCTCCACAAACAAGCAAATGCTGCCATCCAGAAAGTTGCCATAACTTTGCAAGCCAAGACAAAAACCACCTGCGCCACCGCAGCTTTATTATCCCAGCTTCCTTCATCCTCCTTCATGAAGAACACTGCTTTTCAATGTACTTAGGTGCAATTTTTGATTCAGGTACCTTTGACAACTAGCTAGCCATCAGCCAACTCGCTCCCCATGTTGCTGATCACCCTCACACCATTGCTCTCCGCCTTGGCCTACAAACTTTCCTTTGATATGCAATCCAATACTGAGGATGAGCCACCTGATCCCCCTTCCCCTTCCACCATGGTGGGTTGAGTGACTCATCGCTGTCTCACCTGGTCAATTATATCCTCTTTTGGATGTGTTTCACCTGCTCTTTTTTGCGGTTAATCATTCTGTTTGAGTAAGTCTGTTCATTTGTTTTTGGCTCTTCGAGATTCAGTATTGTCCATCCCTTGGTCAGCATACATTGAATATATTAACATTAAAAGAAAGAGAACTTCAAAGGCTTGATCTTTATTGAGGCCTTTCTAAGATGAACAAAAGCTTCTCAAAAATGCTCCTTGTGACCAGTGAAATCTCACGTTGAAATTAAGATTATTGAGGTATATGATGACACAGGATAGCTTTACATCCCCTAAGATTTAGTCCATGGCGCGTTGGAAGGTGGCAAAAACATCGCAAAGGACTTGGGGCATCCTTGTTGGCTCCAATAACCCTCATTGGCTATGGGCGCACCTTTGGACCAATCTTCAGTGTTACCTCTATTTTCCAGTACTTAATAGCAAGACACATAGCAGAAAAATATTGAGAACACTAAGCAAGCGGAGAAAGCCATTGATCCAGGACAAGGGATAAATGTCCTTTTTAATAATGGATTTAAGTCTTTGATATTCCATTACTACACGATGACTGCCATCCTTCTTTCAAACTAACATAAGCGGGGAGATCCAAGGGCTACAGGAAGGCACCAATAGCCCAGCTTCCAGTAGTTGCTTGATCTTAACATCCACTTGAGCCTCTTCAACATTACTCTTCTAGTAGTTATGGTATCAAATGGGTTAAGCGTCCCCAGTCTCAAAGTAATGTAAAACGTCTTTCATTTTCCCATAATCATAGTTAGAGGTTGAGATAAGGTCTGTGTACTCTTCTAGTTACTTCTAATTTGCTCTGTTGTTCAATGGTGAGCTCTTTCCCAATGGAGGTGTCGACTAAAACTACCAAAGGGGGTGTTTCTAACCCAAAATCTCTTAGACTTACAAAGCTAAGGATACCATCAATGGCTTCTACAGGAAGGAGCGAACATAAGCAGCTGGAGTATTAGGCCATACTGTCCTAGGTTTGTCAGTAAGGTTAGCAAGCAGCATTGATATGGATCCATCATAGGCAGTATCTAAAAGTCCCGGACAGGTCAGACCTCCTTTACAGGCTGGTTATCCATGCTTCACATTTTCAGCATTTGTACTGAGTGAATGTTTATATGTAACCAGGTATCAACAATGGGCTGGTACTTTGGTGGTATAGAGTTCATCTTAAGAAAGTAACTAGGCATGCCCTCTTGACCATCTACTGCAGGGGAGATCTATACTTGACTACCCCTTACATGATATTAGAGCCTGCCAATCTGACTTTCACTTTTCTAAACAGGCAACAATGAGCTTTAACCTCCATCTTGGTGCCACGGTGAGTCTCAAAAACCAGTGGATTCTATGTCCTAAAAGGATATGAATCCTTCATCATGTGCATGAAAGCGGAATAGTCCTAGAGAAACTGAGTCCCAAGGAGAAGGTCATAACTCAGGTTGTCTAATGCAAAAACTGAAGTATACACTGAAAGATTGCCATAGCGAATGGGCAGCAAGGAATAGCCTCAATGGACGGAGTGCATTTTGGTCTGTCTGTTCCGTATTCAATGTAGTGTGACAAGTTGTCACCAACTTTGATGTGCTTCATCAGTTTAGATGAAATGACATTCATGGGGGAACCACTTTCAACAATTACGTGGACAGGGATTTTATGAACATAAACACCATCACAAGTAACTAAACTCCTGTACTGAGGAGGGAAGTGAGGAATATAGGGGATTCATCAGATGAAGAAGTAGTAATATCAGGGTCTTTATTATTGATAGGTGCCAAATTATCTTCTTTTGGTACAATAAGATTAGACTAAATGGAGGTCACTAAACATTATTGAGGTGTACAGGGATGTCATCAAGAAGTACATAGTCCTTCATGCTGACTTCCCTTTCCCGCCTCCTTGTCAAGTCTCTCCAATCAGGTATTGACGCTATGACTGAATTAATTGCAGTAAAAGAATTGAGGTCTGTTTTTTTCTGTTTCTCAACATTTTGACACAAGGATGGCTGGGAGAACGGACGCAGATGACTTGGAATACAGGATAGATGCAGTAATTTCATTGAGTGCATTTTAAATTTACCAGTTACAGGTGAAGCTGTTCTTATGGCCAATCATGTGCATTTGACCTTGTCAGACTTGGAACTGTTGGCTACACAACTACAACCTGTTTGAGCACCAATTGGTAAATTTTTGGGATCTGTCTACTCTTTTTAGATAATGAGCTCTCTCAATCTCCCTTGTTAACTGCACAGGTTCCTTATATATGCGTTGTTTAAATTGTTAATTATAATCTATATGAGGTATTATTATGAAGACTATTACTTTATTTGATTTTCTGATAGCCAAGATGTTTATTAAGTCCAAAGCAAACCTGGTGCTTGTCCTAATCTTGATTTTGTCTAAAAGTTTAGGGACTTCTTCCCTCTTCAGTAGAGCTTAACTCAAATCAGGTTCATAGATTTTTTCCTTCATTTCTGTTGAGCTTAGCCTAGGATTAGGTTTAGTGGTTGGTCCTTCTCATCACGCAGAGTCCACGGAGATAACATCAATATAGACAAAAAAACTAATTCTTCCAAATCTCATATCATAAGAGCTAATCCTTAAACTTAATAACTTTATTGGCTAATGCTATCTATCTAATTATCTATATGCTTTATTAAAAAACCCCAAGGGAATTTATAAAAATTTGGCGTCCAACTATTTGTTGGCGCCCCATTAGATATGGCAGTTGCCGTTAATGAATTAACCCTCCAAGGTCACACAAAATGATAACACAGGGGAACAAAAAGGTTTTTCCGTTTCATGAGAATTTCGACTGTTTCTATGTATTTTGGCATCAGCTATTCCAAATATGAAGTCAATATTCCTTTGCATGATCTAGTTTTCATGCAATAAAGCCAAGACAGAATCATCTTCCCCCAAATGATATCAAGCTTGGCTTGATTCAGCAATTTGTAAAGGTTTTGAATACTAAAAATGAATGTTTTCAACAAATTATTTCTTCTTTTCCTGGTCTGTCATTTACCAAATAATAGCAGGTTTGTTTGATAGTTCTCACATTCAATCCCTTATACATGGCAAGTAATTTGTCAGGAATATGGATCAAAAGGAGAGGAACCATGTTTGTATTTTTTATCCGTTATTAACAACTTCCTTGGTAAAAAGAAGGCAGAAAACTATGTACAACTGGTTCAAAGGATGTAAAAGGCATCTTGTGATCTTTAGCAAAATAAGTATTAAGATGCACTTCCTGAATAGCTATCTTGATCAATTTTTCCAAAACCCTTGGGGATGTTAGTGATGAGCAGGGAGAACGCTTTCATCAAGACCTGAAGGCAATTGAAGAGCGTTATCAAGGGTGATGGGACACACATATGATGGCAGACTACTGCTGGAGCATTAAACGAGACCATCTTGACCAATTCCACAATGCAAGAGCTACAAGCGCAAATTCTTACCTGAATGAGTTTTTCATTCCCTATTTGTCACATTGCTGCATTGATTAACATCTTTCAACTGTATGTAAATATCAATGCTATAGTTAAGAAAAATTATATGTTTGTATCTAATAGTGTTTTATGTCATATTTCTGATCAAAGAAATTGATTTTATTCCTTTAAATATCAAAACTGTACGCATAATTTTACGTTATTGCATGTTTATTGTGTTTAAATGACTTAAAGTATCACCAAGAAGGTTATTAAGATAATACCCTACATTTGTAAAAAGAGATATATGCTGAAAAAATAAATAAATCTTATATTAATTTGAAAAATTGTAAAAAACAAATTGCAAAAAACTGTAGCTTGCAGAGGAAGACTAACTTCAGATATGAATCAGCGCACTCAAATTACTTAAAACAAGCTCTTTTATCAATGCAACAAAAATTTTGTTCCCCTGAGTGATCTTCCTCATCTGTTTCAATTAGTTTCTTCCATCGACTCTCAATACAACCATTCTGAAGAAAAGAAGGGAGCGTCCCATCACCTTTGAGCACCCCTCATCAAATCACCTTTTTTTAGGTAACAACCTGCTTTGGTAATGGGACTCTTACCCATAAACATCAGTTTGTAATCCTATAAGGTTAATGTGAAAGTTGCCTTATCACATGCGGCATTATGCGCCCAGCAACTCATAAACTCCTTAGTCAATTCACAATGAAAAGTGATTGGCTTTACAAGTTAAGTTATTAATAGTAAATCAACAATATAATCATTTGTTTATTGTCAGGGATAATCTCTGATGAAACATTAACAATCTGATGGATCAAAACCTGTCAAAGTGCTAAATATTTGTTCAGTATAATACTCCGAACAACATCGATAAATCCCCCTCAGGTTGGGACCATCTAGTACTAAAAAAGATAATTTTCTGAATAATAGTTATTGTAAATATTCATTAACTCCCACATTCACTAGAGGAATGAATCCATTGGTGGACAAGCAGATTAATTATAATCAATTAAGCTGGGTAAGATGGGCATATCAAAATCCTAACAGACCTCAGAATAAGATCCCAACGTGGAGAGGACCACGGTTATGGCGTCATCCAATGTATTTTTGATGTTTCACATAAGTTATGCTTGGGCATTAGATTTGCTGGTTGTATTTTTTCCCACATTATTCAGCTTCATCAATTATGCTTAATCTGCTGGTCCACTAGGGAATTTATCTCACTAGTGGATGTTGGAGTTATTGAATGCATATGATAACTATTGTTCAGAGAAATATTATAGGCAAAGATTTATTGATCTGCCAGGATTACAATTCACCAGATTGATGAGTGTTTCGTTAAGATTATCCCTGACTGTAAACAAGAGATTATGGTATCAATTTCAAATCAATAACTTAATTGACTTGTAGGACTCATTTGGTTTGGTTGCTGATTAACTAAGGGGTTTGTGAGTTGCTGGCGAGTAATGCCACATGTGATAGAGAAACTTTTCAAGTTAGTATTTTCTGGATCACAATCTGCTGGTTATAGGTAAGAATCTCATTACCTAAACAGGTTGTTACAAATTAAGGGTAATTCGCTGGGGGTTGAGCAAAGACGTTAAGACACATTCTTTGTTTCAAATCATAAGAGGTCACAGTCAATTAGGGGAGTGAACCCAATTAGTTTGATGAGGAATATCATTGTTTTGTGCAATTCTAAGGTTTATTTCATTGGCGACGGCTGCCATTCCCAATTGGGTTACCAACCAAATAGTTGTGCACCTAGATTTCCTGTAAATTCTCCTTGGTTTCTATAATAAAGCAGATCAGATCTGATTGAAATAACACAATCAATAAAATTTTATAATTTAGACTTTTTACTCTTGTTATTAGAGTTGGAAGGACGAAAGGATCCTTTGTCTATATCATTGTTAATCTCCATGGACTCTGCATGACGAGACAGAAGAAGAACCTCTAAACCTTATCCTAGGTAAGTTCTACCAAAATGAAATAGGGAAGAAGTCCCTACAATTTAGGCTAACTTAATATTAGGACAAGCACCAGGTTGACGTTGGCCCTAACAACTACATTGGCTATTAGAAGCTCAACTAGAGTAGTAGTATTCATACTATTATTGCCCGTTATAATCTATTGTTTTATCAACAAGTTGAACAACGCACATACAAGGAACTCAGGCAATTTGAAAATGGAGCTGAAGTGAGTATTATTGAGAAAGAAGAAACAAATTCCAAACCTTTCATGTTGTGTTTAATTGAGCCACAAGCTCCCAGAGTTTTAACAATTGTATCTCACTACAGGGGGTAATTGAATTTTGCCAAATTTAAGAAAAAAGATCATATCAACATGTCCTATAATAACGAACTATACAATCTTTAGATGGGGCTTTAAACCTTCAACAAGAATTTATTTAAATCGGTTTCACATGCCAACTTCAAAGCATTAGAAGAACGTGTGATGAAGGCCAAGGAAGAGGTCAAACAAGTTAAAAAATTAACAATGACCTCTGTGGAAAAGTCAAATCCTTGGAAGCGCAAGAAGGGTTAATTGATCAAAGAAGTATTGTTTCAGAAGACTGAGCAAGCGGCAGGCCAAGAACGCATATGCAGGCTTACTGAAGAGATAGTGCAACAGTTGAAGCATATAAAATATCTGGAGGATCATAAATGCGATTGTGCACAAATGTAGGCAGAAGAAGCTGACACTAAAGCGCCTTAATCATCAGTTAAGAATAACCCACCCAGAAATATGCCTGGGTCATTTGGATCAATTTTGGAGAGGAGCTCTGAAGCTAATCCCATGGTCAATAGAGTTATTGGACAGGACTTACTTTTAGTGGAGCCGAGGATGAATTTACAAGCTCACCAAAAATACCTGCATCCCATTGGGATAACGCCCCAGAATTTTTCCAATTATTTGAGATGACAATGTTCAGTTTCAGTGACTGACAAAAAGCAGTGACCGTCATGAACTGCCTATACACTGATTGTCAGAATCTGGTGTTACCTCATATAAAGGGGGACAATTGGTCTTATCAGGAGACCAAGGATGCCAGCATGCTAGAAGTTGGAAGCCCTACACGGATGTCTAACTGCAAGCAGGAATTTATAAGGATTAAGTTGCAAAAAGAAGGGACCCTAGTAGCTTTCATGGACCAATTCTACCAGGAGTTACATATCCTGGACAATGCAAAAGTGCTAATGGATTTTGATGCCCAAAAATGATTCAAGCAGCTTTATGACCCTATCATGATTTACACTGAACAATGGCTTCAGTGTTAATAACGCAAATGTTAACATCTCAAATGGTAGATCATTTTAAGATGTTGGGAGCTACTTTTGAAGCCCCAAATTGAGCATTTAAATTAATCTATACTTGAGCTCAAATTATAATTCACCAAAATTAATAAGGAGCAATCCAATAGAGTCATGTTGTGGAATAAGCCTGAAGCATGGAAACAAGAAGGCAAGTTGCAAATCCGCTGCCACCAGTGTGGTAAACTTAGACATGTAACCCCCAATGTTGAGCAAGAAGCAGTTACTTTAGTTCAGGCGAAGGAGAAGGAAAGCAGTCAGGAGTCAGGAAAAGGTCCCACATTCTAGAGAAAAAACAATTTGGAACTGAAATTAAAACTGTTACTCCCAATATTGTGATTGATACTATAGCATTTCCAATCTCTTTATATATGATGAAACTACTGATCCACTATATCAAGTTGTTAGTATTGCTGTGAATGCCATCACTTGAACCAAAACAAAGGGAATCTACCCCAAAATCATGATGTAAATGGCTAACCATTAGCTTGTCAGCTAGCAGACAAGATTAAATCTGCCAAGAACCAGGAGGAGTCACTCAAGATGAGTTTATATGTGGCAAATGGGTCCATTCCAATTAGTGAAGATAAAAATTCTTTGTCTGATCTATCAACACAACTAATTCATTCTCTCAATATCGCAAATAACGCCGCCATTTACTCAGTAAATACCCTATTATAATATTCTGAGTGTACCTATGTGGATATCTTAGTTAACCAAGTGAGAGTGAGGGCAATCATTAAAAATTGAGCACCCATAAACATAATTCGACCAAATTGGTGAAATGAATGAAGATTTTGCTGGACCTATAACACTGGAAGGAATACAAAATGGCCAGAATATATATGACAATATCCTGTTGAGCCTACAATGTGCTGCCATTCCGTTTTGGTTCAATTGTAGTATCAGCTTCTGATATCATGTTAGCGACCCACAATTACAATATCCTTATCAGGACGAAGATTCTGAGAAATTATGTAGTGAAATGTAATTTCAAGGAGAATACCATGACCATTTTGAGGCAGACCCTGCCCTTGGTATATCAGCGGGAAGGAGAGCTGCTGCTGACTAAAAAGAACACTTTTGTAAACTTGCTTTACAATAATGGCATTATTCCAATCCAGTGCATGTTGATTGGACAAAGACGGAGATAAATGCCAAAGGAGGTACTGGAAAATCGCGGGATACCATTGAAAATGAAAACAACAAACACTATACTGCCTGGGATGCAAATAATATTAGCACAATGAACGCTCAAAATTGCAGAGCAACTATATGGGGAAGTCATTGGCCCATTGAGGAAATTAAAATATACCCATGGTTAGCGCTGAGGATAATTATGCTGGGACATTGAGAAATAAACGTGCTACAGCTAATCTTTGAAAGAAATTAATGAAGATAGTGAAAAATCAAATCGTCATGTTTCAAACATCGATGAATCCCCCTTGGGTTGGGACCATCTAGTACTAAAAAAAAATCGTCATGTTTCAACATCTAATTTCAATAGCGAGGTCAGCAAATTACATAATTTCAGAATGTTAACCAAAATTGGGATTACTGGCAGAAACTGCTGATAGGGTCGACATTTTAGTATAATGAGAGCAGCTGTCTGATTTATTAAACAACAGCAAGAAGATGTGTCTGACTACTTATAAAAGTATTAGGAGATATTCACCTAAAATGACCACAACTTAGGATGCATGAAGAACGTGATCTATAAGCTCAAAGCAGGAGAGTTGCTGATAAGGATGAGACCTGTTCAAAAGTCTAGAGCTACTAAATCTTTAATCAGAAAAGAGATCAACAAGATAGTTAAGCATGGGCTCCTCATTCCAACATCAAGCCATGGGAGAGTCCAATCCTTATATTAAAAAAGGACAATCAAATTTAGTATTGATTGATCATTAACAATTGGAAAAATCACTAAAAAGGATTCTTATCCACTGGTAAGGATCTACAATGTACTTGATTGCCTAGGGAACGCCAAGTACTTTTCAGCGATGGACTTAATTTCAGGATATAGGCAAATCAATTTGCCAAAGGAGGACCAAGAAAAATATGCGATCATTATTGCATAAGGACTTTACCAGCCAACCTGAATGCCCTAGGGATTTTGTAACGCACCATCCACCTTCTAGAGAACAATGGACTCAATTATAGTGATCTTATGCTTTCCTGTGTCTTAGTATATCTAGATGATATAATGTATTCAGCAGGACCTTCACGGAACATTTGGAGCACTTAGAAGAAGTGTTCAAGTGATAGAAGATGGCAAACTTTAGTATCAAGCCAAAGGCATATCATCTTTTCAAGAAGGAGCTTAAGTACTTGAGGTTTATTATCAATTCCAGAGGGCTGCAATCCCAACAGCAGAAGTTTATGACAATTGAATGGATGTCAATCCTAAAGAGCATTTGGGATATCCAAATATTTCTTAGGATGGTCATCTTCTATTGCTAGTTTATAAAAAATTTCACAAAAACGCAGAGCCTTTGTTCCACATATTAAGGGGTCCAAAAAAGATTTATGTGAAACAAAGAAGCCCAAGAGTCATACGATGATTTACGCCAATACATAATGGCAGTCCTGTCTTAAAGTGCCCAAATTTTAATCCAGGATTAATCATTAAACTGATGCACTGTTGATGGTGCTTGGAGCCATTTTAAGTCAGGTGAATGAAGATGGGTAAGAACAACTGGTGCCTATGTGATTCAAACACTAAAGCCAACGGAGAGGAATCATACTGTGATGGAGTGTAAAATGCCTCAAAGTATTATATGCATGCAAGCAATTCCAAGTGTACATCCATGGAACGCACTTTAAAGTGATGACAAACCACTCATTTTTACGCTGGCTCCATAACTTGAAGGAACCAGAGGGGCGACTAGCCCAATGGGCTTTAAATTACAAGCCTAAAATTTTGAGATACTACACTAGGATTGAGCAGTGCATCAAATTGATGATTGATTATTAAGATCTCCTGAAGTCCATACTGTCTATCATCAAGCAGACAAATTATTCTAAAGGATGATCAAAGCCATTGTCTGGGATTAACTCCAAGTAAATTCAAGGTGCGCTAAAGAAATCTGATGAATAACACCAGATTGAAAAATGGACAATTATTAAAAATGATTGATGGAAAACGATTTTTATTCCCAAATCCATCAGAGCAAGTGGAAATAATCCAAGCCACGCACAAAGTCGCCAGCCATGGTGGCCTAAGGAAGATAAAGGAACATATTTTCCAGTACTATTACTGCGAATTGATCAACTCTGATATCACCAATTACCTGGCCTTTTGTGTGGAATGCCAACACCACAAACCTTACAAAAATACAACAGGATACAAGCTAGTGCTCCCTGAACTTAAGCAGCACACTGTGTCAATAGATGTGATGGGACCCCTGAGTATCAGCACAAGGGGTGCGAAATATATCATAGTGGCAATAGACTATCTAAATAGATGGGTCAAAACCAAAGCATTAATCAAAGTGGATGATGTGAACACAGCGAACTTATGGATTAAGTGGTTTACAGGCAATGATGTCTTCAAGTGATCTTGATCATTAATGGAACAAACTTTGATTTATATGTAATTCTGAGGCTTAATGAATTGATGGGGATCAATGAAGTAATATCAGTTGCATATAGACAAGAAACAGGCTTAATGGTGGAACGAGTTAAAGGAATGTTAGTCGCAATGCTAAGAAAATTGGTCATTGGGAAAACTTCTGCTTGAAAACTTAAAGTTTGTTTGCCTTTGCCTAAAACATAAGTCATCACACGGTGACAGGAAAACGCCATAAAAATTACTTTACAGACAAAGGGCAGCCTTATTACTAATTTTTTATAATGCAATAGAGACAGCAGAGGGGATGAGTACTGATTGATACCTAAACTGACTGACCAGTATTATGATTGAACTGAAAATACAGGCGTTTGATACTATTTTAAAGAAAAGGATTAAAGCAAAGTCAACAGAAAACAAGAATTACCAGCAATACAGGAGTACCATTTGGGGGACAAGGTAGCATACTGCAACAATCATGGATGGAAGAAGAAATAAGATGTATGCTTTGTGGTCAGGTCCATTCAAATTGATTGCCAAGTCAGCGACTGACGCTTACACAATTAAGAACAAAGCAGATGGTTATGTAGTGAACCAGTTCCAAAAAATATCTCAGGGATTGGATCTAGGAGAGAATTATGTGCAGATCCTAAAATACTAATGAACCTAGTAAATATATGTCAAGTCCTACCATTGGTCAAGTTTTAGGTGGGGGGCACTGAACCATGATAGGTGGTTAGGTTTTAAAATAGGCCTCTGAACCACAATAGCTGGTTACGTTAAAAAGACATGAACTGCTGAAACAAACTATGGGGTATGAAAAGATTGACCTCTGAACCTAATAATGGGACTAATTCCCATTGCAAATAATAACATAATGAAAAAAATACAAAAAAAAAGAAATAAAATAAAGAAAGGTATATAAAAATATAAAAATATAAAAATAGATATACTAAAATTTGATCAAATTTGTCATTATCAAAAAGCATCTGGAAAGGTCCTTATATGTTATTTATAGGACCAAATTAGGTTTTATAGTTTGTTTTGAGTAGTCCCAAGGCGCTGAAAAAAGCAAAACAGATCAGTAGGACCAACTCAGGTAGAAAATGGGTCTGCCATGAGTAGTCCCTTGAGAGATGAAGCCAAGCATGGGGAATACAGGTGTGGGATGCACCAACGGATGCCACAAATATCTTGTTTTTTGAGAATCTTACTTTTTAGAAAAGAATATAAAATATCGCTTTGTTAAAGTTTTTTATGTTTTTTAATATTCAGCCAGGCAAAACCAAAAGAAGGTCCTTTTATTGAAACTAGTTTTTCCTATTTAAACTAGTTCAGATTTTGAGACCATGGGTATTCGAGGCAAAAGTATATAAATCTGAGTTATCTACATTAGGAAATATAGGCTTTCAGCCTATCAGATCAAAGATAAATAAAATTTTTAAAGCAAACTGACCCATGTGGTAGCAATTTGATGAATTGTATCCAATCACCAGCAAGTAAAATCTTCTCACCTTGGCAGTGGTCAGACTCATGTGGTAATGATTGGTTAATTTTTATCCTATCATCATTGAGTAAAATCTTTGCACCTCAGAAATGGTCATATTTGTGTGGAAATGATTTGCTAAATTTTACCCTATCATTGTCGAGTAAAATCTTTGCACCTCAGAGGTGGTCAGATTTGTGTGGTAACAAACACCTCAAATTTGACCAAGAAGTCAGAGAATTCCTATTATCAGTTCTTACCTTATTTCGCCAATTTTGGTTATAATCCTTATTTTTCCAATAGTCAGGATTCCACTGAGAATCCACCAAGGCCTTATTGCCATTGGTACTCATATTGTTGATACCACAATATATTTTGAAGATTGGGTAGGAGATGGGCCAATCATGGTGGCAGATTCAGGAGCACTCATACCTCCAACATTTTTTCTCTTAAGTCAAGAAGGTGAATTTCTGACATTGCCCACCTCAAGAATGTTGGGAGGGGTGTAGGGTTGTAGGAAGCGGCCATGTCCCTGTTTATGATAATTCCTGTAACCAAAGATTTGATAGAATACTCATTTCCTCTCTTATACGTGATGGTAAATGGCCCCTCCCAGATTGATCCAAGTTTGCCATTATGGGGAGTTATGCAATAATGGTAATATAAAACCATATCTGACACTTGGAAAGAAGATAGAGGAGCTCGGAGCTCATTGGCAGCTTGGCCTTCCTTAGTAACCATTTTTGCTAGGTTGGTCATAGCCTCTGATTGAAGCTGTATGATGCAGTTAGCTAACCTTTGCATGGCTTTTTCAGGCTCCTCTCCTCTAGAGAAGACGTCCTTATCTAGGAGAGCAGGTATGCCTGGTTCCCTGCCATACAAAACTCAGAAAGGGGACATTTTCAAAATTTGGTGATAGCTAATTCTATAAGCCATAAGCGCGCTTGGGAGATAATGATCCCAATGAAGGGGATCAGATGAAGCCATTTTCCATAAAATCAAAACCAGAGTACCATTGGCTCGTTCTACTGTGCCATTGGTTGATGGGTTTATGGAGATGAGAACAGTTGCTGGGCTCCCATGGAAGCAGCCAAGGTTTTGACTACTCTGGATGTAAAATTTTTCCTGTTATCACAGAGTAGTACTTGAGGGCACCCATGTCAAGTGAAATTTTTGGTGAAGAAAGGTGGCAGTGGCCTTAGCAGTTTGGGCTGGCAGCGCCACATCTTCAACCCACTTTGTGAAGTAGTCAATGCCTACCAATATATATCTATTTCCACCGGTGGTTTGAGGAAG
This sequence comes from Massospora cicadina, assembly GCA_022478985.1. Lineage (NCBI taxonomy): Eukaryota > Fungi > Entomophthoromycota > Entomophthoromycetes > Entomophthorales > Entomophthoraceae > Massospora > Massospora cicadina. Next base: position 132,782 of record JAKSZP010017224.1, on the reverse strand, counting down.
CGGCCCTACTACGTCCAAGCTCATGGTATGGAATGGCTGTTGTGGGGTAGTTGGCTGATACTGTTATCTAGTCTTGAATTGAGACTGCTTTTTTCATGTAAGGCAAGCATCCAAGACTTCAACAATGGCCTCCATAATTCCCTCCCAAAAGTACCAATCCTTGATCCACTTGTAGGTTTTCTTTACTCCTCCATGTCCTAAAGTTGAATGAGCTTCCAGGATGACAGGTACACGTTCTGAGGGTCATAGGTAAGGCAACCACTTCGCCCCCACTTTCTTGTACAACTTCCTGCTATCCACTTTAGTGTTATGGAAGTGCCAGGCCAACATCCTCTGTACAGGCTCATCCTCATCTTCCCAGTCGTTTGGGGTCATTAGTAGTTCATAAAGCCGCTCCGCTTCACTGTTATCTAGGTGGAGGATGGGCAGCCGAGTTAACCCATCAACATTCATGTGGCAGGTTCCAGCGCGGTGTTTGAAATTAATATCGTGATGCTGGAGCTTTAGAGCCCAGCGAGCTAAGCGCCCCATAGGGTCCTTCATGTTGTGCAACCATTTTAAAGATGCGTGGTCCATGATCACAGTGAAAGAGGTCTATACAAGAAAGGGCGGTAATGCTTCACTGCGAGTAGAACGGCGAGACACTCCTTCTCAGTAACACTATAGTTGCATTCTGCCTTTGATAGCATTTTACTAAAATATGAGACAGGATGATCTACCCCTTTTTCATCCAGTTGGGCTAGGATGGCCCTGACGGCGTAGTCTGAGGCGTCTGTAAACAAAATAAACGGTTTTCCATAATCAGGATGCCTTAGGATAGGCCATTCTTGCAGCAGCAACTTCATTGTTTCATAGGCGGCCTTCTGTTCAGTTCCCCATTAAAAAGGGATATTCTTTTTTAGTAAACGAACAAGGGGCTCACTGAGTTGGGAGAACTTAGGGATGAACTGATGGTAATACCCCATCATCCCTAAAATACCTATATATCCCATAGGTTTTTGGGGGTGGCAATCTGGCAATCGCTTAAACCTTATCTTGTATGGGTTGGATACCCTCTCAAGAAATGGTATGTCCAAGGAAGTTTAATTTCTTTTGGAAGAACGAACACTTTGAGGGCTTTAATTTGATAGTTGAGCGTCGTAAGCGTTGGTATACCTCTTTTAAATGATCAAGGTGTACATTAAAGGTCTTCGAGAATACTGTAATGTCATCAAGGTAGACGATAATGCAGGTTAACTTGAGATTCTTCAAAATGTGATCCATCGCACGCTGGAGAGTATCAGGTGCGTTGAACAACCCTTGAGGTAATCGTGTGGGTTGGAAAAGTCCTTCACTGCATATCAACGCACATTTCTCTTGATCTTGAGGAGATAAATCCATTTGCCAATAACCACTGGCCAAGTCCATGGCAGAGAAAAAATTTGAGCCTGAAAGCTGGGCCAGGGCATCATCAATGCGTGGGATAGGATAGCTATCCTTTTTTGTAAGATTGTTTAACCTGTGATAGTCCATGACTACCCGTTGACCTCCGTTTTTCTTCTTGATTAGCAAAAGGGGGGAGGACCAAGGACTTTGCGAAGGAACTAATAATCCCGCATCTAACAACTGTGTGAGTTCCGTCCTCATTTGTTGTTCCTCCACCTTTGACTTGCAATAAGGTTTTGACCTAATGGGATGGGCATCACCCACATTGATGGAGTGACACCAGCCCTTCATGTGGCCATAATCATTGTCCAACTTTGAGAATATATCACTATACTCATCCAGAAGAGTATGCACTTTCTCCAACTCATCTGAGGTCATCTCATCCGAGATATGGACATTTGGTAAGGTACATACCAGGTTATCTGTGGTCAGGCCTAAATCTGCCATTGAGCCAATAGAGTGGACTTGTTCAACTTCCTCCACAGGGAGCAATAAACCATCGGCCCACCTCCTGGTGCTTTCTTGCAATTATGTCCTTTTTGGTGAGGTTTCCCAACAGTAGAGTAATAGGCCTCTGATAGGCTGGGTCTAAAACGCCAGGCAATACCCAAGGCTCAAAAGGGCTAACTCCGTCGATGCTTAAGAGGTGTAATAAGCAGTGGCTTGGGATTTGGAGTGTAATTTTCGTCTCAACCACTTGTTGTTCACCTGGCTTAATCACCACCTCATCTGCCACATAGAATGGAATACCATCGCTAACCTCCACTGAACCAGGAAATGTCTTAGTGTTGCGCCCAGAAGTAACATAATGTAAAGACAAAGCGGAAAAGGGGTATTCAACCAAGCAGCTGCAGTCATTCTTGACGGGTTCTTTGTTAGATAAGATTAATGGAACTTCGTAGTTCATTAAAGACAGGAACCCTTGCTTCATGTTGATGATGCCTTCATATTCAATCATAAACTGAGTACCTATGAGCATATCATAGGAGTTATTATCTAAAGCCACAGCGGGGGCTGATAAGATAAGCTTCCCAACGCGTATGGGTAGAGAGGAGTAAGCGCCAAGAGCGCAGGTGTTGTTTGGGCCTGCAGTTTCAAATTCCTTGATACAATCCAAGTCAGGCATCAATAAAATCTTTTTTCATCAGCTGAGATGAAATTACATTGTCTGGAGAACCTGTATCCAGGATAGCCATCACCTGGTCTTTGTGAACAACTACTTCAACCTTGGTAAGTGTGCTTCCAAAGTTGGCTGGCAACGCTAAGACCTCCTTGAGATGAAAATGTGGAGGTTAATTTGCGTGCGGTCTCAGGGTGAGTCTCCAAAATAGACTGCATGGTATGCCTTCACTGTAAAGGGTGAATTATACTCGATAGAAGCTGATCAGCATCGCTGGCTGTGTCAATAGTTTCCATACAACCTATAACTTGGTGGAGGTAAGTATCCTCAGGTATGGTGGTTTCATCTACTCCTTTGGCATTTAGGCGGTCAGGGACCTCCACTTGTGTGGGAGCTCCCAATAAGTAGTACCCAGCATCATCGTAACCCCACTCAGAGTCAGCCTCAGAGGTATTTTTAACCATGGGCAAGGTTGTAATTGAAAGAGAACCCACAGTAGGGATCTCCACTTTCACGTTGCTTAGCTTTTAGAGATGGGAAAAAAGCTAGCTAGTTGCTTTTTGAGAGCAACTAATCAGGATTCAGGAGAGCTGCTCACGTTTACAGCCTCCATTGCTTTTTTTAATACTTATTGAAGTATTCAGGGATTTGACCCCTGTAGTGAGCACCAGTTTGTGGGATCTGCCAACGGATGCCACAAATATTTTGTTTAAAGTGAGAACCTTACTTTTTAAAAGTATAAAATATCACTTTGTTAAAATTTTTCTGTTTTTTATTATTCATCCAGGCAAAACCAAAAGAAGGTCCTTTTCTCAATACTAGTTTTTCCTATTTAAACTAGTTTAGATTTCAAGACCATGAGTATTCAAGGCAAAAGTATATAAAGCTGAGTTATCTACATTAGAAAATATAGGCTTTCAGCTTATCAGATCGAAGATAAAAAAATTTTGAGGCAAAACTGACCCATGTGGTAGCGATTTGATGAATTGTATTCAATCACCAGCAAGTAAAATCTTCTCACCTCGGCGGTGGTCAGACTCATGTGGTAATGATTGTTTATTGTTTACCCTATCATCGTCAAGTAATATCTTTGCACCTTGGAGGCAGTCAGATTTGCATGGTAATGAATTGTTAATTTTTATCCTATCATCATCAAGTAAAATCTTTTCACCTCAGAAGTGGTCAGATTTGTGTGGTAATGATTTGCTAGATTTTACCCTATCATCGTCAAGTAATTTTTTGCACCTCAGAGGTGGTCAGATTTATGTGGTAACGAACACTTTGAATTTGACTGAGAAGTCAGAGAATTTCTATTATCAGTTCTTACCTTATTACGCCAATTTTGGTTATAATCCTTATTTTTCTGATAGTCAGGATTCCACTGAGAATTCACCAAGGTCTTTTTGCCATTGGTACTCATATTGTTGATAACCTCAGTATTATTGAAGGTTGGGTAGGAGATGGGCCAATCATGGTGGCAGATTTGGGAGCACTCATACCTCCAACATTCTTTCTCCTAAGTTGAGAAGGTGAATGCCTGACAACAGGGAACAAGGAATCAAAGAAGCCACCTGAGAAGATCCTTTAAACAACAAGGTGTCATATAACCCTGACCTGGGGAAAAGAGGCTTTCCAGACCTTTTTATTGGCAAGACCACCCAAACTAGGCTTTCATGGAATGTGGTCTTGTGAACTGCACTCTGTGGAGGCAGCAGCGAGGAGTACATGGAACAGAAATGTGCATTGATGAAGGAATAAACCAAGACGCCTAAAGCAAGGAATGGAGATGTACTAAGAGCACTCCAAGTATAAACCATGCTGGTGGACTCAATCAGAATTGAAGTGGTGTATATCCCCAGAAAATCTTCACCATTTGATTTTCTGGTCATGTGGGGGATGTGTTGAAATTTCCCACCTTACTCAGCTTTATCAATTATAATACCTCTGCTTGTCCACTAGTAGATCCATCCAATTAGTATATGTTGAGTTCTTGATTACCTATATGATAACTATTGTTTAGAGAAATATTATCAGTGAATATTTTGATCCACCAGATTATGATCTACTGGATTGATGAGTGTTTCATTGATGATGCTTCCTGACAATAGAAAAGAAATTATGGAGTTGATTTCATTCTCAATAACTTAATTGACTTGTAGGGGTTGATCTGGTTTAGTTTCTGATTGACTAAGGGGATTATGAGTTGCTGGTGAGTAGTGCAATATGTCATAGAGCACCTTTTGAGTTAACCTTTTCTGGAAAAAATATTCTTTTTATGAGTAAGTATCCCATTACCAAACAGTTTGTTACCAGATAAGGGTACTCTGATGGGGGTTGAGCGAAGACGTTGGGACATGTTCTTTGTTTCAACTCAGAAGAGGTCGCAGTAGAGTAGTGGAGAGAACCTGATTAATCCAATAAAAGAGATTATTGTTTTGAGTGATATTGAAGGCCAATTCATTGGCGATAGCCGCCATTCCCAATTGGGGAGCCAACTGAAGAGTTATGCGCTGCATCCTATTAAATCAACTTTATTTTTATAATAAATCAGATCCTTTTCAAGTAAAAAAGATTAATATAGCTTATCATTTAGATTGTTTGCTCTTGCGATTAGAATTATAAGGACAAGAAGATCCTTTGTCTATATTATTGTTAATAAATGCAGGCTTTGTGTGACAAGAATGAAGAAGAACCTCTGAACATTATCCTATATCAAGTTCTACCAGACAAAATAGGGAGTAAGTCCCTACAATTAAGACAAATATAATATTAGGACAAGCACCAGGTTGACGTTGGCCCTAACAACTACATTGGCTATTAGAAGCTCAACTAGAGTAGTAGTCTTCATACTACTACTGCACATTATAACCTATTATCAACAACTTGAACAACGCACATACAAGTAACCTGTGCAGTTGAACAAGTGAGTCAAAGAGACTATTATTCATATAGTGGAAACAAATCCTGAACTCTATCAATTGGTTCTCAATCAAGCCACAAGTTACCAGAGTTTTTGACAGCTGGCCAAATCCACAGGACTTTCTCCCTTTTTCAAGAAAATGGCTATGAACGCCTGCTTCTAATTGGATAAAGGTTTAATTGTTTCTGAACTCCTAGATTAAGGCCTTATGAACTTTTCCCGAGTAAGACACTCCTTAAAATGGTAAGGATTAATTTCCCAGATGGTACTATTCAGGAAGAATTAAATGTACTTCACCTTCTGACATTGAGTGGCCTCCTCTATTGAACTCTACTAAGCATACAAGAAGGAGAAAATATTTCCTGCCCTGGAGTATGTTTCTCCTTTAACTAGGCTTAAAGTTAGTCGCAATAGGAGTAAAAAGAGTGAATGGCAGGAACTTGTGCAAGCTCATAAATTTCAGTTTCTACATAGTTGCGAGGGGCTTTTTAGTCTAATTGACATCTTAATCCTTCTAGATTCTCCAGAACTTTATCCCAATTTTGGTTCATAGAGGTAACTGAGGCTTTGAGGGCAACTTTCTCCTTCAGAGCCTTAATCTTAGCATACTGGAGGAACAGCTGACTCTCAAAGTTACTCAAGCGAGTTTTGAACCCATGACAGGTTTGTTCAATCTGGGTGATGTGGTTATTGATGAGCTCAGAAAATGTGCTGAAATTATCCATCTCATCTGACAAGGCAGCAATCAAGACTCTGGGATTGAGAACGACTTCATCTACTCAGATCTTGACACTTGAGCCACACTTCATATTTGATCTCATAAAGCAGCGATAGCCATTAAAACGTCTTATTTCCAAAGTTATCAGAATTTCTAGGAGTAGGCACCGTAGAACTGGAAGGTCTTTGTGGTCCATGGGGACCTTAGTCCCTTATGGCCCTTCAGAGCCTTCCTGACCTTCTGATCCCTTAGCCCTGCAGGCTTTTCACTCCTGGAGTCGATATCACGAGAGGCTTACTTCTGGTAGTGCTGCTGGAGTGTCCACACAAGGTCCTTGATCTGGCTGAGGCGTTGGCTCTAGGTGGACACGAGGAGTTGAACACTTTGACAAATCTGGTCCTCAAGGTAACCCAAAATTCAACTATCTGACATAATGAGTTGATTATGAGCCTCATTGATAGCTGGCAGTTATTGACAATGGCTTCTCAATTGTCAAGAACAAAGGAGGAGGCAGCATTATGTAAATTGGCAATATTTGGGTGGAGGGTTTGAGAGAGCCCTAGTTGTCATGCTAATTCATGACGATTCAACCCAACTATTTGTATAATGTGTTTATGGTTGATAGTTGAAGCTTTGTAGATAGCGTTCAGTACCATAGCCAATTCGTAAGTATAGTTGGGCTGAGCTATATAAATCTTTCATTGTGGAAGGCACCAATAAAAGGCTCAGGAGCGACTATAGTGGCCTCCAATGAAGTTTTTTATTTTGTTAACCGAGGCAAGCTGACCAGGGGATGGGCAGTATTGATGTATGTTTAGACACGGGGAAGGAGGGAAGAATAGCGATGAGTAGAGAGGATAGGCACCCTGAGGTACACAAATTACCCCTGTTGCCAGCTGGGACCGCCAGGTATGGGGGGATTGGTGTTACTCCGAGGGGGTTGCCCCTGCTATGGAGCAGGTGTGGAGAAAGGGGTCCATTTGGAGGAACCAGAGTGGAACCATGACTTTATGAGTCTCTGCTGCCTTGGCTTCATACACACATAGAGCCAGGCTTGGAAGTGCTCCAGTAAGTGGACGTGGAACCTATTGATAGCCCCATGGATGGTAGGGACCGTGCCCTTTAACGCATCCAATGCAATGGTGTGGATTGTCCACATTGCGATGGGTATCAATAGGGAGCAGAGGGTGGATGGGAGTGGGGATGCAATCCGGAGTGTTAGGAGGCTCCTTGAGATTGAAAGTTCCTAGTCTCAGGTCTTGAGCAGGCGCTCAACTTCTCGCCAAATGGCTCTGGATGGGGGGCAGGTTTCTAAGCGGTGGTTTAGGGAGCCCTCTCCTCCACATACTGCGCAGGTTGCATGGAGGGAGTGGGTGCAGTCCGCCATTCTATAGGTCCTTATCAGGCAGCGCCAGGCGTTGGCTCTTACCCTCGGATGGAGGAGTGGATGATGCGCCATCCTCCATATTGCCTTCTGTGTGGCTAGGTCGTAGGGGATGTCCAAAGAATCTAGGTAGTCAATTCTAGCGATGGATGGAATCATACCGAGTATGTCTTTGTGGGGGTGGACTTCTGGCTTTCTTATCACAAAGTGGGATCTGGGTCGTTTCTTTCCTGCACAATGCCAGTGGTAGTGATGGTCCATCTCATGTGGCAGATGGCTCGGAGGAGGCGTTTAAAGTGAGGGGGGTTCTGTGTGGGCCCATTGCATTAGGGTGGTTGGTGAGGTACATTAGTAAGCTGGATTGGTTGTTTGGGTTAGGTATTTGAGTGCCTGCGCAAAGTTGGCCCTCACTGCCCTGGACCAGTGCTGATGCGGGAGGTCTGGGGTTAGCACTTCCTCTATCCAGGTTACCAGGATGTGGTTGGCATGGCTCTCAAAGTCTATCAAGCCCATGCCTCCGCTGAAGTGTGGTCCAAACAGTGTTTTCACCCATACGGGTGGATGGGATCCAGGCCACAGCCAGCCCTGGATGAGCGCGCGGATTGATGTTATGAAGGTGGGAAAAAAAGGGGATTGCATGTGTGGGGAACCACAGCATCGGGAGGATGAGCAAGTTGGCAACTGCCACTCACCCCGTCAGCCCTGGGGATCTTCCCTTGAGTGAGGCTATTCGGTTTAATACCTGTTATAAAAGATTATTCTCAATCATCTCATTTGCATACCCCCCTGTTTCCAGCCATATCCCAAGGTGGTGGACAGGGGTGGTGGGGGGTAACGCAAAGGGTAGGATGGGAGGGCTTTTTTATCTTGGGTGTGTTTATTGGGGAATGTGGTCCAGTTATTGATGCATTTGCCAAGGAGGATTATTTCAGTTTTTTGTTTATTAAGTGATGCATTACTCACAATGGAGTATTCCTCTAGGGTGCGTTCCAACTGTTGGGCGTCACTGCTGTTAGCTATACCTTTCACGCAGTCATCCGCAAAGGCTAGTATTTTGACTGGGGGCTGGCCTTGTACAGTTATGCCCATGAGGCATAAGTCAGCAACACGGAGGAGTGGATCAAAACTAAAGTTGTAGAGTAGTGGGCTGAGGGGGTCCCTTTTTTTGAGCCCTCTGCGTGGGTTGATCCTGTCAGTTAAGAATCCAGGGTCACATACATCCTTAGAGGCGGATTCTGTGAGGAGCATCGCCAGTCAATTAACCTGGGTGGGAGATTGAAGGCGCTTAGGCATTCCTTCAAGTATGGCCAGCTAACGCGGTCGTATGCCTTCTCCTGGTCAAGGAATATCAGTGCTTCAGTTGCTTTGGAATGGCATATATTGGCGATGGTGTTTATATTAGACCAGATGGAGCGCCCTGGTGTAAAACCAAATTGGTTGGGTGATAGGGCTTTAAAGGCTAGTGCGCCTAGTCTAGTAGCTAGAATTTTTGTAAGTAGTTTTGTGTCAATGTTTGAGAGTGCTATCGGGCACTAGTTGACCAGGTCCAGTCTGTCGCCCTTTTTAAACAGGGTAATGACATAGGAGTCCTGGCCTCCAGGCAGGAGACGAGTTTCCAGCAGGCACTGGTTCATCGATGCTAGGAGGAGGGGGCGATTTGTTTATAAGTATGTTTTATAGAATTTGTAGTGTATCCCACCAGGGACTGGGCGTTTCCTATGCGGTGCACCGCGGACTGTATTCCAGAGCTTCTCCTGCATTATCAGGTTTAGGAGACTATAGTCCGGCGGTGCACTCTGTATTCTGGTGGTGTGTAAATTTTTTTTTATTTTTTGGGGGTCAGGTGGGGTGTCACGGTAAAGTTCAGTGTAGTACCAGTGTATTTCCGCCTTGACCTCCGTTGGGTCAGTTGCCACGGTTCCATCAGCTTTGCAGACCTGTGCGCACTGGGGCAGATTGCCTTGGTAGTGGTATTGTCAGAAGAAAAACGCTAAACAGGTTTCGTTTTCTTATATGTGCTTACCTTTCCATGTTACTTTAATTCTGCGTTGGTGTTTGTGGATGAGGGCGTTTAGGTGAGCGGAAATTTCCGCCCATTTGCGCCCCCAGTTGGGGCTGTCCTCCCATGGAGTTTTATCATTCAAGAAGTTTTAAATATTATTGGTGAGAATCTCATTTTAGAGTTTAATGATTGTGATTAATGGATGGTAAGGTTAATTGGAAGGTGGCCAAAATTCTTGGCTTTCAGGATGTAAAGGAGTTACTTTATAGTGAGAGGCGTTAAACCAGCAAGTTAAGCTTCTCTGACTGAACAACAGTTGGTTTTTTTGATTCTTTTATTCTTCATTTTTCATGATACACATTTTTACTTGGACAGCTCAAAGCCCCTGTAGTGAGCACCACATATCTTGGTGTAGCAGTTCTTGTCTGTAGCTGGGTTTCAATATGGGCTCAAAGCTATAAAACTATCAGAGAGTCAATGAAGACCAATAAAAACAGGGTGAATAGACTACTTTATTAAGTTAAAAGGTCAATAACTTATAAAATATATGGGATCATGGTGCTTTAGGGCATCCATGGCCCCGTACAACTAGGATCTTTCGCTTCCTTCTAGATTGTATTCCTGGTTCATGCCCTCACTGTTCTGCATCATCATCATGACTACAATGATGGAAGCCGCGCCTTTCAAGGCTCTGGAAGTGGAGGTGCAATACCAGAAGGCATCTTCATTGATTCAGGGGGCGTGATGTTTCCTAATCAAAATTTTATTGGTGCCTTCAAGGAAAGGTTTTAATTTTGAGGACTCAAGATTTAAACTATTAAAGCTCAATTTTGGCATAGGGATATTGACTCGTTCATCATCTAAATCCTGACAAAATTTATCAGCATCAAAATTTAAATTGGATCAAACCATTAAACCAACTAATGTTTTGTATTAAAGTACATCCCAAATAATTGTCAACTGTCTAGTCAATTAAAAAGTTCTATTATCATCTTTTTCTTTCTGCTTAATATCACTTTCAAACAAATTAAAAAATTACAGCAGAACTAAACAACTAAAAATTTGACACGGCAAAACCCAATGTCCTTGCCCTACCACCCTCTGCTTCAAAATGGGGCTTTGGCAAAACCCCTCTAGCATCTTAAGCTCAGCGAGAAACCATTTTTGAACTAGGTCAACCAGCCCCCCCAATGCCTCAGGTCAATAAGTTTTCCCCAAGAATCTCGCCCTCCACCTTGCACTTTACCAAGTGGTACCTCGTAGCCCCATTGTGCTCCCCCAAAGTAAGATGCAATTCAGCCTCTGGGTAGAATATGGCAAATTGTTTCCCTACAATGACAAACAAATCAATGAATTAGCCCAGGCGCTTATGCAGTTTGCAAGCTTTATTGAATTCCGCCCCTACAGGGGGTACTTTAACCTTGACACTACCTGTGAAGCCGATGCTGCAATTGCAGCCAACATTTCCCTGGTGTTTCAGAGAACCTTCATCCCAACCACTTGCACCCAGTTGCCTGATGACACATTCTGTTTAATTTGCAGGCCTCTCCACCCACCTCCCCCTGATACTTTATACAACGAACTAATAGGTGGCTTGTCAGTATATGGCGCTGACCCCATTCTATAATTTTGTGGTTCCCAATGGAGCTAACTGACTTGCGGGCCCTTGCGCCTTTGCAACTGTATGCCCAATATCAACCAAAATTGACATTTCAATTCCCCTTCGCACTGTTGTCCCCTCTTCCTCTAACCACCCTTTCTGGGCCAGAGTGAACAAGAGCGCACAATCTGCCCCATTTGTTTCAACCTGGACCATTCAAAGCAGTGCTGCCCCACTATAGCCTGAGCTGGAGCCCACATGCTCAACTCCCCCTTATGATGCTCCCATTTCTAACATAACGTTTTTTGAATGTGGCACAATCCTCCCTCCCCCTCCACCCAAAAAGTTAGATGTAACTGCCACTGATTCAGCCAATAAGGAACCTACATGTCAAATCCTCACTCCTACTCCAACTAATCAGGAGCCAGCATGTACCCCAGTAAATTCAAAAAAAAACCACCCAGCCACCCAACCTAGCCCACCTGTATGTGATCAACCTATTATCTTCAACTAAAATCTCTGGTTTTCTGGAGGAAGTTGATTTGAGAAATTCCATCCCTGACTCGGTCAAGGCCCCAGGCCTTAAAATGTACCTAAACGCAGAATATGCAGCTCAATTTCCAACTCAACACTATTCTTTACGCTCCAATGCTGATGAATTCCATAGTGACCACCAACTCACCAAAGAGGCTGTTGCCTCCCATGATTGTCGCCCCCTCTGAAAGTCCGTAGCAAAATCAGTTGCAGTCTTAGCCAAGGGGATACCCGCCCCTAACCTTCCCCTTGTGCAACAAGTTCATAAAAAAATTCCTCTAATTCCACCAACTTTACAACAAAGAAATACAAAAAGTTGTGGTGGTCACAAAATTTTGCCTAAGACCTGAATTACTAGCAACAACATCGCCACCTTCACCACCCTTCCCAAAGTTTGCCTTGAGGCTGAGAAAGCCCTATCTGAATATATCACCACCCTCCTCATAGTAAAATTCAAGCTGCAAGCCCCACTCTGCTACCTCAACCCCCATTTTGAGGATGCACCCACGCCCATGCTCTCATTATTCTACCATACACTGTCTGACACAGAGGAGGAAGATGAGCCTCCTGATCCCCATTCACCCCCCACCATTGACGCATAAAAGTTTACCACATCTGACCTGGTTGGATCATTTTAATTTTTTTACTATTTTTCAATTTGGTTTGAGTGATACGCTCATCTCTTTCTATTTGTTAATTTTAGTCTAGTATAAGTTTTGCTCCTTGGAGCTCAGTATTTTCTGTCAACTGGTCAGCTTACCTCAATTAAATAAAATAAAAATTTTCTATTATTAATATGATTAGTTTAGTAGGACAGTCAAATTTATATTTTTGCCAGGTGTAAACTTATCTAATCAAAGTTGAATAGTTTGGTCATATATAAACCTCCAACACCTAGTATGGGTGAAGCTAGGCTTATATTTCCCATTCAATTGTAGATTTATGTGAGGTACGCCGACCAGGGGACTGACATTACCAATACTCAATGAGCAAAAGAACCAAACAAAAGAACGAATGGATCAAAAGAAACTAAAAAAACCAGAAACCAAAACAAAACCACCAATCAGGAGGGGAGCAGAATACCGCTGACCCACCATGGCAGAGGGTGAGGGTTTTGGGCAGCTCTTCTACAGACATTCTGCTGTGCAGCATCATTGAAGTCATAGAAATGGACAAAAGCGTAGAGCCAGGGCGTTGGGGCATCAGCGTGGTGGGGGTGGATATGGATGATATATTGGTTACGTTCCTCAAAATTATCTTGGAAAACAGCTTCAACTAATTCCACAACATGATGTTCAGCTTGAATGCAGGCTTTGGGAAGTTGGGAAAAACTGGTGATGTTATGTTGGGTGATTTTAGCAGACAGGTCGAAATCTGTTAGTTGTGCCACATGCATGACGCGATATTAACTTACTAGCCAATTGGTGATTTCCTCCTGTGCTGCTTTAGGGAAATCAATTGTGCTAAGCCCTTAGTGGTAATGAGAAACAGATTGGGCCACCGCATTGCATAGGTTTGGGCCTTGGGAGAGGCCACTGCTGCTAGGGCGAGCTGGTGGTCACTTTGGTAGGGGATGGCATTGGGCTTAGGAGAAAATCGCTTAGGGGATGGGGTTTTGTCAGAATCAGAATTGTAAAATTAGGCCCAAACACAATCAAGATGGCTGAGAGGTTCACTGGATTCCTCTTTGGTGACAACGTTACTGATTTGTCAATCTCAGCTAATAAGTTTTATGGATTTTGGTTCACAAGAATAGTAGATGGAGAATTTGGGTGGGTAAGTGTCAAAAGGGCTGCTTGGGTGCAAATTGTGGTCCAGGCCTGACTCTGATTGTCATGGGTGAAATTGGGTGGGAGCATGTAGGTGGGTGATTTGGTGGAGGCCAATTTTCCACTCTGACCCATCAAACAAGAACGTTGAGTAGTAGGAGGCAACAAACACCCCATTTGGAATCTGCTGAATATTGCTCAGAGGCCACACCAGAGGAAGTGGCTTGGGGCAGGATTTATGGAATGTTCAAGTCCAAAACAGAAGGGGCAAATTTGACGAACTTTATCCACCCAAGCCCAAAAGAAACGCTCAGGTGCTGCTGTGATACAAGCATGGGGGGATTTGTTGGGCTATGGCAGGGTTGTGTGGGATTGTGGTGGCAGTGGCGTGAGGTGCAGCAAGGCGCTCTGCATCAGAAGGAATGGCGAAGACAAGGTTGGGCTGTGTCCCATAATTCATAAGACCTGCCATCAACTGATTATATAATATCTTGGGTGGGTTTTGAGATGGAAGGGATGCAAAGGACACCACCAGTGTGGTGTCTGAAGGAAGGCGAGTTCAGGTGGTAGTAATAGGAGTGTTTTTCTAAACTAGGGGAGTAGAAGCCACTGCTGCAGCATCCTCCTCCATCTGGAAGCCAATATCAAGATAGAACTTAAATGGGCAGAAATCAATAAAGGCCAGCTGGTGCAAATGCAGCAGTGGCTACTTCAATAATTGCCTTATTGGCATATGGGAACAAACGCTCATAGTCAACTTGTAGGAAAAATCGGATATTAAAATAAGGGAGGGTGAGAGGATGGGGGACAAGATTTGTGGATGGGCGCCAGATGAAGCGCTAAGTCCCATGGGAGGACAAAACAACTGGAAGAAGATAGCGGGCTATTTGATCCCATGCAAACTTGTTTGCCCATAGGGCAGAAAACACTAGGTGGTGGATCCATGGACATTTTGTGGAAAATGGGCGTGGAAAAACGGCGCGGAAAATTAAATGCTTTTTTCTTATAAAATTCGCTTGAAGTAAGATTGAGTGTAAAGAAAAGTTTCTTCTCATATAATTGTACTTTATGCAAGTACAGAAAAAATTAATACTATATCATTGTAAGGCATTTCCTTGAACTTTTTTTAAATAGGTTAAAATAGATTGTTAAAAGGATTCAAAGCAACAAAAAATTCACATCAATTATGCTGAGATTATGAGCCAACAAATTAGGATATACTTGCCACACTAAAAGCCAAAACTAACTGATGGGCTCAAGCAACATTTCTTTACAAAACACCATCAAATTAATGTGAAAGGATGAGGCCATGATCAGGAATTGTCTTACTCTGTTGCTGACCAGACTATCCCTTAAAAAATTATATATTAACTTATCAATAATAAATGATAGCTACTAGATTTTTGTTCAAATACTGGGTGGATAGCGCCACAGTGAGGAATAATGCAAAAATTAATAGAAATGATGAGTATCTAGGATGGTATAGTGAAACCTAATCGACTACCAGCTACAAACATTGTATAAGTCTATTGTTTTAACATTTTTTATTGTTCCCTAGAAATTTAAATAGTATCCTCATTTTAAAAAATATATAAATTTTATATTATATTTTATGTATAAGAAAGATCCCCTGAGCCTCCACTTAGTTTATGTTACAAAAGAGCTATCAAATCAGAACTCTGTACCTTCAATAAGCACTTTACGTCCTAACTATTTAATCTGCTGATGAATGCTCTTAAGGAACGCCTCAATATATTAATTGTAAAGTTCTAAGACTCATCTCTTAAGCTGGATAGGATCTCGCACCCTTATAGGACACAGAGGGGCATTAATCTCAGGGCTCTGCCACTTGCTAATATCAATGAACTTTGGTATAACCTAGATGAAATATGGGTAGCAGCAGCTCCACCTTGTCTAGCATTTGCCACCTCCCAACCCACCATAGGCCAAACCCATCATTATCACTGGATTATCAGAGCACTTTGTGAAGAGAATCAAATGGCTTTTATTTTTTATAGATATATTTAAAATAGATATTACAAAGGCAAATCCCTCTTTGAAAATTTTGTTATTATAAGAGCTCCCTTAGTTGTGTAAAAATATATTCTAGGTAACCCTCATGTCTTTAAGCCATCTAATAAAGTTAAGACCAGCCTGTCAGTCTGGGTGAGTGAATACCCAATACATGAGCTATAATACAGGAGGTACAACCATCCACACAACTTGATATTTTATTAGGAAAAAAAACTGAAGGATGATAATTGGCAATACTGTTACTAGTATTCCCTCCAGTTTTACACTTAGTTGTAAGAGTAGAAGCTGCTTATTCCACAGAGGGTGTTTCCTTAGAAACCATAGGGGGCCAAATTATCACTTTGTGAACACAGGAGGTCAACCGCGCAGAAGAGACACAAAACTTAGACCACTGGGTTGGAATCAACTCAAGAAGCAGACACTATGAAACCACAAGGCATTTAAATTGGGGTTAAACACAGGTGACCACCATAATATTATCCCCATTCAGATAGGAGGGTAATAAGGTAGTAAGTATGGTAACTATGGCACAGTTGTTACAAAGACTGGAAACATGGCGCCTGGCGAAAATGTGGCTAACAAGTAGCTTAATTATTTAAAATTTAATATTTCATGCAAGGATTTGTTTATTGATACATAGGATAAAAAGTCGACCAACACCAGGACCTGTGGAGGACTGTTGTCTTAAGTGCTGGGGCTTGGGTGATAAGAAAATCAGAAAACCATGGTGAATGTGATCATGCTTGAATCCGGCGCTTTGAAACTCTATATTGCTCATGATTCTGAATCAGTCTCACCTTCCTGGGCAAATGGGTCTCATTTTTATACTAAAACTTTCCTCCTGGCATGATTTTTGCTTAAAGGATTAAAGAAAAAAATTTACACGGATAGCTGGTTGCGCCCATGGTCAGGGTAGGTATGGAAGGTCCCATTGCATATTAAAAAGATTTTATCACACCCAAACCTGTTAGGTATGGGCTGCTTTTTCTGGAGGAGAGGAAACAATTTGGCGGTTTCAAACACAAGTGACAACAAATGATTTTGGTTCCGCTAAGTACCAATTTTCTATTATCAACAAACTAGAGTTGGTGGCTGGAATACTGGGTGAGAACAGTGGTCATGAACATCCCGCTGGTGATAGCTTCTTACAACTGCCAACTCCAGATACACACACCCCACTTTTCTGCATCAACTCTTGGGTGGTGAGGATGAGAAGTAGGGTATTAATATTAAGGGGTAGGCCGTTACCCACCTCTCATCTACCACATGAGCTAAATTGCCCTGAGAAATGAGAGAAACAATCACCTTCTTAACCTTCTTCTTTGTCCTTAATGGAAACCCCTCATGGTTGAGATGCAGTGGTTGCTCCCCAAGACTTACATTATTCTTCTTTCTTAGAACAGGGGGAGCACCACTATCAGGGACTTGTGCAAGGGCGACGTTCTTATGGGCCTTTGGCAATATGATGGTCAAGAGAGTGAAAATCTTTGGGGTGGGGAGGGGGAGGTGCATCTGGTGCAGGGCTTGAAAATCCTCCACCAACTCACAACAGTGGTTACAATCACAGTTGCTGACCCGATTGTTCTCATATGAAAGAAATCCTCTCTAGGCCATAAGGTAGCGCACCAAACAGTGAGATTTCTGCGATGCCAGAATTGCATTAACTTCAACCTCTTCTGAATCCTTCACCAGAATTTTCTCCAGCTCCACTGGTCCTTTTCCTTAAATGGGGACAACTGAGAAATGTGGAAAAAAAGATGATGCTTCTAGTGAGTGGAAAAATCACCTAAATGCCTCATTTTCCAAATCCGCCTCCACCTCATGAGGACCAGAGCATTAGCTTGCAAATTTTCCAGGAGGGCACCTACATATGTAAGTGCCTTATATACAGCATGACGGAGGAACTAACTTTGATAAATGGTCAGGGAGACGTTTCTAGTCTTCAAATTGCTTGTAATTGAAAAAAGCCTTAGCGAAGTTTCTTGAACAGGTATATAATGCTCCAGATTTTCTGCACATGATCTGCCACAGCAGGGACTTCTGAATGAAGGTAAGAACCAATGAAAAATGAGGTTTATACCCCAGTGTAGATTTATTAGGTAAAAAGCCAGTAGATGAAATATTACATTGTTGTATGATAATTGTTCCAACAGAAGATTATCCACCCATGTATCTTACACAGCAAAGATACTGCAAAGGATGGTTGACCCTCTTCATTTGGCTATTTTACTGAGGATGGTATGCAGTGGAGCAGCACGGCTTAGTCATCAAAAATAGACAGAAGCGGTGCAAAAAAATGTCATGGAGCGTGCTGAATGTAATAAAACTAGACTAGAACTCAGGGTGATTGACTACCTAGAAACCAAGCTAGAAACTATTCAGTACAGCCATCCATATTGACAGATGAAACAGTAGTAAGGCAGCCGTGAGCACCAGCCACAGATTGAAAAATTATGCCCATTATTACAAGATTTCTGGAAGACTGCTTAAAATTTTCAAATAAAATAGGAATCTTTTTAGGGATCATTTCTATTGGAACTATTAAAGGGTAAAAAATGAAAAATGGAGCGACAGAAGCATCTGCCAGGGTCTACTGCCTTATAAGCTCGCAAAACAAATCAGGGAACTGAACAAATGCATTCACCATTGAGAATAAATTCATAACTCAACTACATAGTATCAGCATCCTGTAATTCTTTATGATGCAAGATTAATCATGGCTTGGCCAGCTGATTCACGCTCAAATTTTGTAACCAACACTCCCCTCTCAACGTGAGTTCACTTAATGGATCAGCGTTGCTTCATCTGGCAGGCAACTGGGTGCTCCCATGGCCAGGCCACATATTGTCAGTCCCACTAAGTCAAAAAGACTAATGTTGCACCTGTACCTATCAATGATGCCTTGCAATTAACGGTGACAAAGGGCCATGGCGGATGAGAATCTCACGCCTGAAACTAATCTAAAATTCCTAACTTCAGCAGATTTTAAACTGACTATATTGGCAGATCTTAAACCTCCAGAAACAACTTTTTAAGGGGGAATCGCTGCCAACACCCTGATGGTGGAGGCCCCCGGCTGCCGCCACTTTCCCACACACCCTTTCAATTCTCTGCACCAGCTCAAGGGTGATTGGCATGGGGCTTAAATTGACGCGATCTTTAAGTGATATGCTATTGCCCACCTCTCATATATTGCATGGGCTAAATCGCCCAGGCTGATGAGGAGATGGCCGCCAGCTTTTTTCCTTTTTGGTCCAAAATGGGAATACCTCCCAGTCAGGACACAGGGATTGCTCCATAGACTTTCATTACCCTTCCCTTTTTCAATTCAGAGGGGCACCCTCATCAGGAACTTGGGCCAACGCAACGTTTTTGTGCACCTTTTGGAGCTTGATTACCAAAAGGGAGGCAACCTTCTGGGGGAGGGCAGAGAGCATCTGTGTGCTACAGAGAAGGCCTCCACTAACTTGCGACAGTTAGCACAATCGTGGGCACTAACCCAGCTTTTTGTATTAGGGGATTTCTTCCACACCACCAAATATTTCATTGAGAGAAGTAATTAACAGGATGCCAAATAGCCTCCACCTCTTCTGCCAAATATTTGTTCACCACTAGCTTGGGATTCATGGGCTGCGTGCCTTTGATTGACAACTGGAAAGCGTGAAAGATGGGGAGCTGTCTCTAATGAGCGGGAAGAGCCAACCAAAAAGTCCCGCTACCCAAATTCGCTTCAACCTCAGGAAGACTCAAGCGTTTGTTTGCAAAATTCTATGAGGTTACTTTGTAAACAGGAGGTGCATATCAAGTATGACTGATGAAACCACCATGATCCCATGGGTGGTAAGACATATCTAATCTGTGAACCACTTAAAATTGCTGATGTCTTTGGTCAGATGCTACCAGAACAGGGATTGAGTACTGCGAATTTGGTGCGCCTGATATACTACAGCAGGAAACTCTGAGAGAAGGCATGGACTCAGGGAAAATGAGGGATTATACTCCAACGTAGCTTTATATGGAAAAACCGTCGTAGACGTGTGGGCAGCATTATTGTATGTTAATTGTGCCAATGGAAGGTCATCCGCCCAGGTTCCTGCATTGTGGTGGCATAACACCAGAGATACTGTTTAGGGATCTGGTTGACCCGCTTAATTTACTTGTCATACTGGGGATGGTATGTGGTGGAACAGCACAGCTTAATTTTCAAGACGACAGGAGGGCCATCCAAGAACGCTCCATAAACTGCGGCCCACAGCTGCTCAAAATGTCCAGTTACAAACCAAAAATCAAGAAGAATATACGCATGTAGAGATGTACTGTTTCCTCAGAGGTAATAGCAGATGAACTGGGGATATACAAGGTAACTTGGTAAAGCGGTCTACAACTGACATGATCACTTTAACCCATTGGAACTGGGAAGCCCAACAATGAAGTTGACAGATAATGAGGTCCACGGACCCTCAGCTTGCTGCAGGGGATAGAGAAGACCATTCTGACCTGATCAATCAGACTTCTGCACTTACATTATGCAACTAGCAATCCATGCTGTAATATCTATGGATATTCAAGGCTAGTTGTACGCCCGCTTAACCAAGTTGAGTTATTTTTATTTTCCATATGACCCATTGCTGGAGGGTCATGGTGAGCCCAAATCACCTCTTTGAAAATTAGGGGCAGAATCCAAACTCAGAAAAAAAAATGTTCCCATTACTAGTGATTAATGAGTGCACCAATGCACTGAGAGCCCCAGCTGGTCATAAGCTCCAACCCCTCAATGCAGCCCATTTATCCCCAAATACCTGAGCAACCAATGGAACCTCTGGACCCACTCTTCCATCAACATTGTGGGAGGAGCAATGGTTAAAATTTGGGACAGCAGAATTACCATGGTTAGCTCAAGTCTTTCCTCCTCTGTCAGACTTAAAGATGGTGCTAGATTTGATGGTTATCTCAAAAATACACCCTTTGAGAAAACCACCAATGCTGATAGATTACTCCCATTGATGGATCCCTTAATCCTTCTTGATTTATAATCAAGATCTTTATAATCAGATTCACCTCAAAAACACCTCAATTGCACTTAAAAACCCCAATTATCGTAGTTAATAGTAGCTATGATATAATCTTATTATGCCCAATTAAGAGGCCACTTGGGTGAAAAATGGTCTCAAGGCAGTAACTAAATTTCACCTCCTAAATTAGTGCACTAATAATAATGCATTAATGTGGATTTTGGGTTTGATTAATGAAATCAATTTATCAAGCACTTGAAAAAGGATGGCCCTAATAAAGCATACTTATTGGTATAAAAAGGCCTGCTGACGGCCCAGTTAGGGGTGCTTCATGTTTATTACTCGTATATTTAATTACCTCATCTGTTATTGTCATTCAAGTTATGAGCTTCTCTAATTGGGAAAATTTTAAAATTATTTTGCATCTAAAATCGTCCCAAATTATGAGAGTAAAATTGCCATCAATTGTACAGAAACAACTGTTATTTTTTCAATTCATGGTCCTAATTGACTTGAAGATATTTCATGATTAATGCCATGACCAGCAGAGGATTGGCATAATATGAATAAACTCATCTAATAAATGAATTCATCTAGGAGATTCCTGAGAGGTATTTAATACCGGCGCCTGGCTGATTAATTATATATTGTTTATCTATAGATCATTAATAACTTCAATGGTATAGTTTAATAATTATTATTATCCATCTGTCATCTACTGTTGTTCTTATCAGCTGTCTATCATCTACATTAGATAGTTGTGTGTGTTCGTACTTCCCAAAGAGGAGTATAGTTATACCTGCCAGAGAAGTATTCCTAAATATAAGGAGTGATTTCCTATTTTTATTACAAATAAAGAAGCTCTCATATTCGTTGTTGCCACTCTTTCCACTCGGCGTAACTTTCTGAGAAAATTACATGAATTAATAGGAAAGTAAATTTTGATCACCTGTTGTAGTTTTGCTCCGATGTCCTCAGATTCTCCACCAGCTGCTCCAGTGTGGGGCAGCGGCGAAACTCCCCCCTCCAATTTCCATCCAGCAGGAAAATGCACTTGGACTGGCTCACCCAGTAATTCCAAACCCATGGGATGATTCATTCCTCCCAAGGATCTCGATGCCCACCTCGCTTGTACCCTAATGGTACCTCACTTCCCCCTGGTGCTCCCCCGGGGCAACATGTGTTATGGCTTAAGGGTCAACTATGGGAAACTCTTCCTATACCATGACCAATCCAATATTGAAATGGCACAGGCAGTGATGACACCCACCAGATTTATAGATTTCCGCCCCTATAAGGGGTATTTTAACCTCGGCTTCACCTGTGAATCCAATGCTGCCACTGCATCAAATGTGTCCCTGGTATTCCAGGGCACCCCTCTTCCCACAAATTGGACTCAGCTCCCAGCGGACACCACTTTGGTGGTCCAGTTTGCTGGTTTGCCCACCCACCTCCCCCTGCAGTGCTCCACCAGGAGCTGATGGACAGTTTGGAAGCCTATGACTCCAACTCCCAGCTTAAAATTTGTGGTCCCAAATGGGGCCACATGACTCGCTGGGCCTCAGGCATATGCCACAATCAGCCCTAGTTTAGTTAATCGCCATGTTGATACAATCTCGCGCTGTTATTCCTTCAGTGTCTGACCATCCGTTTTGGGCCCACATCAAGGGTGGGCGGACAATCTGTCCATCATGTTTTGAGTTGGACTACAAAAATGCAAGTGCCCCTCCTTAGCCACTTCTGACAGATTGGACTACTTGTCTGTCGACCTCCAATCTGCCGCCCACCCCATACAAGTTCTGGCATGAGGTATAATCCTACCTCCCCCTCCCCCAAAACCTGAAGCTGCAGCTGCACCTGCAGCCACCAATCAGCCTCCTCCTCGACCCAATGCCACACATTATTCCTCCAATCAAGCATTGGATTGGACCCCAATTTGATCCCATGATTCTGCAAACAAATCACCCAAAACTCAACCATACGCTGATTCCCCAAATCAATTCAACCAGAACCCATGGGAGTTATTGGCTGAAATTAATGAATCAGGTAAGCTCATTGAATAACCATCTCTGCAAATTTAGTGGTTTGTTTATGCATAATGGGACACCAAATACCCCCCTTGACTATATACCCCACAGCCAAATGCTGAATCATTTTGCAGTGATCACCAGCTTGCAGTCAAAGCAGCTGCAACACCAGATTGTCATCCCCTTTGTAAAGCTGTTGCTGAATCAGTGGCAATGCTCACAGGAGGATTTCTATATCCTGTTATCCCTGAAAGTCTTACTCAAAAAGTAAAATTATAGTGAAGCAGTTACACAAAGTTGTTAATGACACTATCCAGAGAGTGGTAACTGTAGCATGAGATCTGGGAGCTAAGATTACCTGAACTAATATTGCCACGTTTGTTAAGCTCTCAGATGTCCGCATTTAAGCTGAAAAAGCTTTAGCCAAATATATCAGTGACATTTTCCTAGCTGGCAATTTCCATAAAATACCAATCATTAAAATATTGAACCACATGCTGCTGATGCCCTGACGCCCTTACTATCTGCCATGACATGTACCCTACTCTGGGAGGAGGAAGCTGCTGCCAAAGATGAGCCCCCCAATCCCCCCTCCCCTTCCGCCATGGAGGGATAAGTGGTTTCTGCTGCCC
The DNA here is from genome assembly GCA_022478985.1 of Massospora cicadina. Taxonomy (NCBI): domain Eukaryota; kingdom Fungi; phylum Entomophthoromycota; class Entomophthoromycetes; order Entomophthorales; family Entomophthoraceae; genus Massospora; species Massospora cicadina. The sequence goes on along the minus strand of JAKSZP010017224.1, from coordinate 109,605 downwards.
ACCTGGTTAGTTTTTTTATTCAAAGTGTTTCACTCAATCCGCTCATTTGAACAATTGTCTGAACCAATTAGTTGCGTGCGTTTTTATTTTTAATTTTAGTTTTGGTAATGTCCTTCCCCTGGTTGGCTTACCTTGAATAAATAAAAAAATATTTTTTGTTGCCAGTATACTTAAGAATGTTGAGCGTACCAGAGTTACTTGGCTTTTATTAGGGCTTATCAGAGATTATACTTCCTGATTTTAAACAGAAGTTTCACTTATGAAGCGAGAATGAATTCTCAATTCCCTTATTAAGTCATTTTAGTTTTCACTATTGGCTAAAACTTAACAGATGGGTTTCTGCTCAATAAGTTGTGGAGGACATTCATAGAGCCTTTGACAAATTCATACTTAGAATTAAAGCTGTAGAGACTTGATATGTCTGGTCCTAGCAATATGCATTCTTCTGCGTTTTCCAGAAGTACATGAGAGCCAAATGGTCCATCTACACGTTCACTTCATGTTGCTTGTCCTGAAGGAGGTACTGCTAATGCATAAGCAACAATGCCACAGCGGCCAACTCCTTATCATAAATGGCCCAGGACTGTTCATACAAATTGAACTTACGTGAAAAATAAGTAAACAGATGTTCCAATCTTCCTGCATTTAAAGCAAAACTACCCCATGGTAGTTGATGATGTGTTGCATGCTAAAATAAAAGATTTAGTGGGATCAGCATGTTTTAGAATGAGTGGTGCCACAAAAAAACTCTTTGAAGGTGTCAAATGCCCATTAGTATTTACCATCCATCAGTACAAAAAATTTCTTTACTGTCAAAGGATGCAGCAGTGTGGCCAGCTGTAAGAGGGCAGAAGAAAATTTTACCAATATTATGGTGTTCAAGAAAGCTCTGCAACTGGGGGGTGGAAGGCGAGTCAGTAAGGGCGTATGGCTACCAACCTGAAGGTTGCGGGTTTGATTCCCGCCCTTCGCACATTGATTGGGGTGCCAGCCAAAGGAAGCTATTGGCGGTTAGTAGGTCTAATAACACGAAAACCTTACTCATGACGTAACCAGAAAAATTTGAGTCTTGATATGGAGGTGGAAAAACTTTCTTCGACAGAGTTGACCCTGTTCAGGTTTCATGTCGTTTCTTTCTTTTGTTAATGTCTGTCCCCTAGTCAGCTTGCCTCAGTTAAATAAAGAAAGCTCTGCAACTGCTTCTGAGTGGTGGGGGTGAGCCACGTGAGGATAGCCTCAAGCTTGCTAAGATGAATCATGTAACCATCCTTCAGGACCAAAATGTTGAGAAAGGTAACCTCATTTCTAAAAACCTCACGCTTAGAGGGTTTCATGAAGAGTTCAACCTTGTGCAACGCAGCCAGCACCACCTCCTGGTCCTTCTTTTGCTGCTCAGGAGTGGAAAAATGCATTAAAATATTGTTGATATACACCACTGCACAGATGAATTAAAGGTCTCTGAGCACATCCTAATTATCCGCTGGAATGTGGCTGGAGTGTTATTCAATACAAAAAGCATAATAAGGAACTAAAAGCTCCCTCTCTGTGTATAAACCACTGTAAGCCAATCCTGGCTTCCACCACCAAAATCTGGTTGAGCACATTTGTTAAATTCTCCTTATGCAAGGAGGAAGCCTTGTCCTGGGAAGAAGATTGACATATACTACTACGCAAGACTTGACCTTCAACTATTGAAAAGTTCCAATAAGTCCCGAATTAAGGCTTGATCCCATGTCATTGGGTTATATTTAAATTCAGGGAATTACTCCAGATTCGGTTAATAAGTCTTATATTTTTATTATTGAAGATTTTACTAATTCCAAAGCCACATTAATACAACTTCGTCATTGGTGGCCCAACAATCCCAATATCTTAATCTGCTTTTCATTCTGGACTTTAGAAAGTTGGACATCTAAACCTGGACTATTGGAAGAGCATATACTTGAGGCTAATACCAATTGAACTAATGTTATGAAACTATTAACTGAAGATCAAGAAGCTCATATGACCTTCCAGGTGGATTATTATGGATAAAATACTCAGGAATGAATAATGATTGATAGATTAATTTCGCTAAAACCAGTACATCATGATTTCCTTTTTACTTTCAACAGTACTATAAATAATACTGTCCTATTATTAAATAAAGCACTTTTCAGCGGAATGGATTAATTGTCTTATTTCTATCTAAGTTCTTAGTTTATACTAATGAAAAAAGTCTCACCCTTTGATGCACCTTAAGAAGCCCCAGATCTCTCAGCTGAAGTGATGAACTAAGACACCTAAAATCCGCCACTATGTTGGGCTCCCCAATGATAGCACCTGGAAGAGCATCAGGTGGAAGCGCGACAACCTTTATACATTGAGCTTTGAAAACACCCAGGGATTTGCATGTGCCTGTCTAATATTCTGCTTGAGGAAGGGGATAGGGGTTGTGAACGGTTATGTTATTAAGTTGCCCATGATCCACCCAGAGCTACAACGTACCGTCAACCTTTTGAGCAAAAACTATGGAAGAAGCGATTGGCAAAGTGTCCTTAAACACCCAACCCTTTGTGAGAATGCCATTACCCATAACCTTTAAGGCCCTATATTCCTGCGTAGTCTAAGGGTATGGAGACAGTTGATGGTGATCAAATTTACTGTCAGGTGGAAGGCCAGATCATAATTGGAGTGGGAAGGAAGACAGTTAGCCTTTTCCATATCAAAAATATCCCATAACTGAACTAATCTAGAAGGGAAATCCGCCAGCAGTGTTGTAGGGGAAGAAGTTGAAACAATCGACCTCACTTCCTTTCAGTAAGGGAAAAGTAAGTGGCAAGTAGTAATTTTCTACACATGCTCAAATTTACAAATGACAAAATATTGAGCTCCAGGTTGATACTCACCTGTTGCTTCTGCCATAATCTAACCCCAGGATAACTGGAAATAAAGAGTCCAGCACATCAGTGAAGCAATCACAGAATCCATACCTATTCATTGAGAGCGATATGGGCTGTATTACCACATACACGTCATTGAGGCTGACAACGCATTCAATAATGAGTACCACCAAAAAGATCCAGTCTTAAATCCTGGGCGACCTGAAAGCTCATAAAATTCTCAGATGCTCCCAAGTGCAGGAGAGCCTCCAAGGATACCATATTAGAGCATAACTGGATCTGCACGGGTAACAGGACATATGCCTGATCTTGATAATTAGTCACCTTGCGAGATGTAACTGGGGAGAAGTGGTAGCCGCCTGACTCACCCTTGGGTCACACTCAAAAGAGTAAACCATGATACCGGCCACATGAGCCACCCCCATTTCCAGTAGCTGGCTCATAGTCAACAAAGGCACCAACAAATTCACATACATCATTTCCCTTAGAGCCTCTGAATTGACCGCTCAAATACTTTTACCTTAGAGAAGAACAGCGGGTTGTGGAGGCGGAAAAGGAGTTGCATGAACAAACAATACCCCCACACTTGCAATCTGGCTAAGGGTGCTGTAACATGAAAGACAATAGGGACCACATTCTTTCCTCGTGGGGCGGAGGGAACCCTCATTGCTGTCTGGAGTAGGAGGTCCATACCAACTGGGGTTGGAACCCTTTGACTGGAAGAATAAGTACTCCGTTTGTGACACAAAGCCATTGCAGCACCCCTTTCACTGAGAAGGGTGGAGAAGGACCAAAGCTGTGGTCGCTACAATTATGTCATGGAGCGTGCTGATAATAATAAGGTTGGCCTGGACTCAGGGTGAGTGACCACCCAGAACACCACCCAGATTATCTTTAATACAGCCATCCATATTGATACACAGTGCATTCAAAAAGTTCTGGGACTAACGTTTCAAAGACACAACTTTACAAATAAATAAACATTCTTTTATCATAATTTAACATACAACCTTTCCCTCTCTATACATATTTATATTGCTAAAACAATTGTTAAAAGGTATGCACATGGTTCCTATTTTGTATAATTATGCTTAAACCAGCTGTCACATTCTTCTGAATTGTCTCTGCTTTATCAAAAGGACGAACCTTCAGTGCCACCTTCAGATTATAATTATCCACCCCATTCACCAGATTTGGCTCTGTCTGACTTTTTTCTGTTCTCTAATCTGAAGGTGGCACTGAAGGTTCATCCTTTTGATAAAGTAGAGAAAACTCAGAAGAATGTGACAGCTGGTTTAAGCATGGTTATACAAAATAGGAACTATGTGCATACCTTTTAACAATGTTTTAGCAATATAAATATGTATAGAGAGGGAAAGTTTGTATGTTAAATTATGATAAAAGAATGTTTATTTATTTGTAAAGTTGTGTCTTTAAAACGTTAGTCCCAGAACTTTTTGAATGCACTGTAGATAAAAAAATAGCTAGGAAGCTGTGAGCACCAGCCAAAGATTTCCAAATTTGGGAACCATTGTTACAAAATGTCTCTCAAACTGCTAAAAATTTGCAAATAAAGTTGGAAATTTTAGGAATCGTTTTTATTGATATTATTAAAAGGGTTAAGAGGGAAAAATGGAGTGACAGCGGAGACTTTCAGGGTCCACTGCCTTATATGCTCGAAAAACAAATCAGGGAACTGAACAACTGCATTCACTCCTATAGGTTGGGACCACCTAGTGCTAAAAAAATATGTGCATTCACTTTTGGGAATAATTTGCAATTTTTTATGTCATATCAGCCTCTTGAAATCCTTATGATGCTGTATCAATCCTGGCCTGCCAGCCAGCTCACACTTAAACTTTGCCGCTAACTTTCCCCTCAAAACATGATTTCACTTGACAGATTGACGTTGCTTTGTCTGGCAGGTAACTGGGTGCATCCATGGCCATACCACATATGACAGGTCCCACTGAGTTGCAAAAGGGTTTGTTTCACCTGTATCTATCAATGATAGCTTACAATTAATGGTGACGAAGGGCCACAGTGGATGGGAATTCTCACGCCCAAAAACCAAATTACTATACTTATCTTTAGCAGATTTTAACATAATTATATTATAAGAATTTTTACTCTGGAGACAACCTTTCAAGGGGAGAATCAGCCCAACCCCCTGCTGGAGGATGCCCCTGGCCGCCGCCACTTCCCCACACACCCTGAATTCTTTGCACCATCTCATATTTATTGTTGGCATGAGGTAAAATGATGCAATCTTCAAGATATAAGCTGTTACCCACCTCTCATCTACTACATGGGCTAAATCGCCCAGGATAGCAAGGGGGACGGCCGTCAGCTTTTTTCCCTTCTTGGTCTGAAATAGAATACCTCCTGATCAAGCCGCAGGGTTGCTCCCCAAGACTTACAAAAACAAGCCATAAATTGAGGCCCCTTAATCGCTCACAATCTCTTGGGAAAGCAAAGCATAGAGAACAAATGACGCACAAAGAATTGGTCCATTTCCTTGAATGTGATGGCTGACAAACATTAGATAAAGAGTGAAAACTTGGTAAAACAGTCCACTATCATCATAATTGAATTAAAAAAATGGAGCTGGTAAGCTCAACAATGAAATCGGCTGCTAATGTCCATGGGCCCTCTGCATGCTGAAAGGTATGAAGAAGACCATTCAAGCCTGATCTATCCAGCTTTTCCACACACGTCACGCAATTATTGATCCATCCCGGGATATCCTTAGAGCCATGATCAGTTAAGTTTCCCTCAACACCAAATTAGCATTATTTATACCCTGATTGGACCACTGCTGGAGGGTCATGATGGGCATGGTCCACCTAATAGAAGATTTGGGGAAGAACCCAAACCCTTAACCTTAACAGAATTGTCCTAACCTGTAATAAGTTAATGAGTCTGCATATGCACCAGAAGTATCATCTATTCAAAATGATTCCAACCCCTCCATGCAGTATGTTTGATTTTCCAATACTGAGAAACTAAAAACATAATTGGGGCCTGGTACGTTACTAAGATTGTGGGAGGAGCAATATCTAAGATCTGGGCTAGTGGAATTACTGTGGTTAGCTCATGTACATCCTCCTTCATTGCAATCATGGAAGTGCTACAACTCACATCTTTGGGAAGGAAATTCAGGGCACCCTTTACAAACTCAAATTTAAGTCAAGCTACAGAGATTGTGATATGTCCAGACCTTGTGATGCAACAGTTTATGCAGTTTCTGTAAATACATAATGGCCTGATGATCAATATTGATAATCACTTCATGCTGCACACCCTGAAGTAGGTACCGCCAGTTTGTGAGTGACCACGCCATGGCGGCCAACCTCTTTTAATATAAATGGCCCAAGATTGCTTGGAAAAAATGAACTTACATAAAAAGTAATTGACCAGATGTTCCAACTCATCATTCTCTTGAAGCAGCACCGCACACACTGCATCTAAAGGGTATCACACTCTACTATAAAAAGCCTGGTTGGGTTGGTATTCTTGAGAATAAGAAGCGCCAAGAACACCTCCTTGATGGTGTCAAATGTGAGTTGGCAATTCTTCATCCATCTGAATGGAACATTCTTTCCTGTCAAAGGTTGAAGCGGTTCTGCCAGCTGTGAGAGAGTGGGAAAAGTTTTCTTTAAAAATAATATCATTCCCAAGAAGCTCCTCAGATGCTTCTAGGTGGTAGGAGTGAGCCATGAGAGAATATCCTCGAGCTTGCTAGGAGGAATAGCATACCTAATCCTTCAAGACCAAATTACCCAGGAAGATAACATCCTCCATTAAAACATGCGTTTGGACGGTTTCACGTAGAGGTCCGCCTTATGCAGTGCAGCCAGCACCGTTTCCAGCCCTTCTCATGCTGCTTTGGAGTGGTAGAATGCACTAAGATATCCTTATTATACACCACCACACAGGTGAATTGTAAGTTGTCAGGAACATCATTGATCATATTCTGAAATGTGGCTAGGATGTTTTCTAGACCCAAAAGGCATTACGCGGGATGGAAGAACCCCTTTTTAGTATGAATTTCTATAATCCACTCCTGGCCTTCTGCCACCCAAATTGGTTGAAATCATTCAAGATATTAAGCTTTAAAATTCTTTGGGATTTTCAATTTCCTGGCTGATGGTATAATCAATGGGCAGGGATAAGGGTCATGTGTGGTAATATAGTTTAAATGTCCATAGTCCACGCAGAAGCGCAACATTCCGTCAGCCTTCTGAGCGAAAACTATGGGATAAACTATTGGTAGGATTTTGAAACACCCACCCTTTTTTAATCATATTTTATAAAAGCAACACCAGCGCCTTGTTTTCCTTCTCCATATACTAATACAATGGACAGTTGATATTAATCACATCCATCATCAAATGAAAACCAGTTCATAATTATAATGGGGCATAAAGCAGTTAGCCTTTACAGATCAATTATATTCTTATATGCTTATAACGCAGGAAGAAAATTGGGCGGAAGGTCCATGGGAGAAGGGTGAGATGTAATGGAATCCACCCCCCATTCTGATTCTAATGTATCAATGAGAGGAAACTCCCACCACAACAGGGTATTTTCTAAAATAGAACATTATAGTCCAAGTTGATGCTACCTTGTTGCGGACGCTACCAGCTTACGCCCATAATAACTGGGAACAGAAGATCTGGCACTGCGGCAAACAATCACAAAATCAGAACTGGTGCACCAAAAAGAATAAAGGACGCCATATCTTATAAGAGGCCATTGGGGAAGAGTACGCACCCAACACAGACTCAACCATCTAAGGTCTAAATTGAGTTCATGTGCTAGGTTTAAACTCATAAAGTTTCCCACGGCTCTCATATCTATGAGAGCCTCAATTAAAACCTTATGCGTACCCATTTGAATTTCAAGAGGTAAAAAAGTAGGCAAAATCATGTTTATTGGGAACAGCAAGGGACACCACCAGCTGAGAAGAAGTAATCGCTGAGTCATTAAGGGTAACGAGAATCTGAAGGGGTGATGGGATCTTCATCAGGAAGAGTCTTTTCAAATTGTATTTGTTGTACCACTGACATGGGCAACAGAGGGTGATAGTTACCTGTTTCTTCATGGGAGCTGCCATAACAACTTAGTGACATTGGATCATAATGGGGTGAAACCAGAAGGGAAAGGAAAGGGCATCCTCAGAAACAAAGACACAAACCCTGGAACCTGGTCAGAAGATACATGCTGAGCTATAAATAAGGCTCACACTTCCTTGTTATTCAGAGTTGCACTCAAAACTGCTTTTGTAAAAAACAGCTTTTGTGAACCTCCTACCCCACCCTGTGCCACTAAAGCATGGCGCCAAGAGATGTGACCACCGCAACCACCTGTTCCAGAGACACAACTGAGATTCCAAAAAGAAATGGTTGCGTAAATAGGGTCCAGAGTGGCATGAAATACCACAATTGAAACTCCCATTGGGAGATCTAACCCAGTAGCTTGGCCTAAAAAAGCTTCAATGAATGATGGCATATTGGAGACTTCCACTCCTCAGATAAGAAATTGGTGAAGATTAGCCAATCTTGATACCAACGCCTGGACCACCAACGGCACCAAATTAATCAAGGGGTGGAAACTTCTGATTGGTTGGCCAAATGCAGAATTTCATGTACCCAATGGCAGTCATTCCCTTCTACTTGTGTCCAAGAGAGTTACACTCCATTAGGCATCCGTAGGGGAGGCGGAAGCCGCCATATTGGCTGAAACCTGAAACTGAAACTCTGTCAGGGCGTCCAAAAACTGGTTTGCCAAATTTTGAGGAAGGCAAGTATGAATCCACCCCCACCATATGGGGTGAAACTGGGGATTAAATCATAGGAAAAAAGTATTAGTTCAGGAATTCCACCACAACTGCGCGGAAATACCTGACAAATGCACCCAGCGACCATACAAAAGATATTACCAAAGCAACAATTTTAAGAATACTTGGTATAGCGATACCATCATGTCACCTACTTTAAGAAGAGTGGAGATGGCGGAGACTAGAGTTCAGTCAATTATGTCATGGCACTAGCTAATAAAGTTGAGACCAGCCTACCAGTCTGGGTGAGTGGACACTCAAAACATGAGCCAAAATACAGAAGGTACAACAATCTATATGACTTGGTACTTCATCAAGAGAGGAACAACCGAAGGATAACAATTGGCAATCAATGTTACTAGCATACTCACCAGTATCACACAGTTGCTTGAGTAGCAGAAGCGTATACCATGGAGGTTGTTTTCTTAGTACCCCTAGGAGGCCAAAATCTGCTCTGGGAACATGGGAGGTAAAATGGGTAAGAAATTTATACAACTTAGCCCACTGGGTGGGAATCACCTCAAGAAGCAGAGACACACCATAAATCCACAGGGCATTTAAAATGGGGTTCACCCACAGGTGACCGCCATGATAATAGTCCCATTCAAGTAGTAAGGGTAACAAGGTAGTAAGTATGGCGACTATGGCCCAGTTGCTACAAAGACTGGGAAACATGGAACCTGGCGAGAAGGTGGCTAAAAAGTAGCTAGTTTATTCAATTTCAAAATTTCATGAAACGATTTGTTATTAAAAACAAAGGATAAAAGTTGGCCAGCAACAGGACCTGTGGGAAAATCTTGTATTAAGTGCTGGGGCTTAGAGAATAAGAAAATCAGCATAACCTTGATAGATGTGATCATGCTTTATTTTGGCGCTTTGACACTCTAAACTGCTCACAATTCTAATTTTCTTAACCTGCCCAGATGAATGAGTCTCAAATTCTTGTATAATTTATCTGGAGCAATTTTGCTTGCAGATCAGAGACATTATGTCAGCGGATTATTGGTTTCTCCCATGCCAGAAAAATTAAGGTAGGTCACATTGCATATTGAAAGGGTCTATTAATCCCAACCTTTAGGAAACAGGCTTTCTTTTTCCAGAATAGAGGAAATAAATTAGTATGGTTTAATTCTGAGTATACAGTGGATGATTTAGTTCTGCGGATGCTGTACATTATTAATGAAACCTGAGTTGGCAGCAAAGATTACTGTGTGAGAAAAGCAATCACAAACTTCCCATTGGCAATGGCTTCTTACCACTGCCACCTCCAGATACACACACCCCAAATTTCTGCACCAGCTCCTGGGTGGTTAGGAGGGAAAGTAGGCGAGCAATCTTTAGAGGTAGGCCGTCACCCACCTCTTGTCTACCACATGGTATAAATTTCCCTGGGAAATGAAAGGGACAGCAGCTTTCATTACCCCTTCTTTGTCTTGAATAGAAACTCCTCACAGTTGAGGTGCAGGTAAATCTCCCCTGAGACTTACACCTCAGGTGAGTATAATTTATATATGAAAATTTGCACTATCAAAAGTTTGACAAAAATGGTATATAACAGGCTTGAATGCTTTAATAGCATAAAAATTGCCAATTTAGAATTGGTTGATTGAAACTCAGGATAAGACAATTAAAATAAGAGTCATAATATCAAGGGTGGTTAGCCTGGCAGGTCAAACTGCTTCCACCCTAAGTGCAGGTTTTGAGTTCAAAACCTGTACTGGCTAAAAAATTCTCAGTGTGGTATATTTTATCCCAAGGTCAGCCCATCTTGAATATTTTTTAAGAGTCATAGTATCAAAAAAACAAATTGAATTGTCTACTATCTGTGCTAGCCCATTTCATGCATTTGAACTTTACTAAATCCTTGCTCTTATCCCTCAGGGATGTACACAACAGCCTGAACATTGTTGGATGTTGGTATATTCTATTTCCTAAATTTTAATAAGAAAATAAAACACTTCTTTGCTATTTCTACTTAAATAAAACTATATCTCCCAACAATAATGTATTAAGGACTATGGAGTAGCCAAGCCTTATAATATTGGTGCTAGTGATGGTTTACCGCTTTATGCTAATTCTTTGCATTTTGATAGTAAAAGTAGGCATGAAAGAAAATTGGCAGCTACTATTTACAAAACTTAATTATTCTCACACTCCTCCCTTGTACATCATAAACACACATCATCCCTATTCCAAAAAAACATTAGTCCATGTGGCCTGAGGCTCTTGTCCTGGGTTTTAAGCATCCACAATGGTAGCTAGGTTTTTCTTTGTCACGCCAGTTCCATGACAATTATATGAACCACCAGCAACAAGGCTTATGATTTAACACTAACATTATTGCAAGCAAGATTTGATACCACTAGTTTAGCAGCACTATATCTTGAAAAAAGAGTTACATCATCACTCAAAACTATCTTTTCTACAAAAAATTATATTTGACATTACCATACACTACAAGTACTTATATAGTGTATGCTAAACATTCTGAATAATTGATAAATATGAGATTAAAAAAAGAACTTTGGGTAACAAAACCATTATAGTATGTATCATAATAATTGTACAATTTGCAATTGTGCGTGAATTTATTAGGGTTGGGACTTGGGAATTCAATAGTTAGATGGTTGCAATCTTATAGCTTTAGAAATAACTTAAAAGGTTTGATCAAAATCTATGTGGATAATTTTCTAGTATCAATATTTCGGCAAATGTAATTTAAAACTGTGTACTCAATTACCCTTGGTAGTTAGCATTAAAGATTAACTTTCAGCTATGTGCTCGCTTTAGCTCCTCGTTCTATGCACAGGTTTCTGATATTTGCATTCAATAGGTGTAGAAAATAATATGATAAAGTTTGGGTGGTTGATACTAGTATGAAAGCTAGTATCCAGCTGAGATTTTTACAACAATATCTCTCATGCTCAGGTTTTTTCCTTAGTTCAGAAAGTAGCCATATTCCTTCAACCCACTGGTGAAGGGACATTTAAGCATTAAAGACAACAAGTGAATTCCTAAACTTTCAATCCACTTCTGGAATTGGAAACTTTTGGGAGACAAAAGAACTTGCCCTAGTGACATTATGTTCAGAGGTTCTTAAGGGAACTTTTACTCTTGATGCTTGACCATTAATTATGGCTCAGAGGTCCTCTCCTAAGACTTATCCAGCAGTTATTGTTCAGTGGCCTTCTTGGTGAAAGTTTTATCCCTTCCTCTCTTGACGTAGGACCAGCGGAGAACTTGACAGCAATATTTATAAAAAGGATATCTGATCCCTCAACTCTAATCTCAAGAGTAATAAAATACAAAAAATTATAATAGACTAAATATTTGAGTATCTAAAGTCTAAATGTCTGCTCTAAAATAAAACTTAAGGAATATATAATGTAATTTGGCGCAAACTCTTCTGTTGGCGCCCCAATTGAAAACAGCATTCATCTCCACTAATTTAACTCTCCAGGAATCGCTCATTAAATAATGAATCTTCCACCCATCTATCTACCTACTCAGGATCCATTTGTAAGTCCAGGAGAGTGTCCCTTTTATTGGACCAGGTGGCGTTCCCTTTCCTGTCCAAGAAAGGGTTCAAGAAGGCCAGCTGCCCCTCTTGTCTCCCAGGACGACCTCACTCATGTGGTAGATGAGCGGTGGGTAACAGCTTGCCATTTGTGGACCCCGCCACTTATTCTGTTATTGACTTTGGAAGAATTGGTACTGAGAACAAAGGGAATTTGTGTCTAATTATTAAAAACTGACAATCACATGGGCGAAAAGGGTCAAATGCATCTGACGGCAGCAAGCCTTTGGCATCAAGGCCCAACAGCCTCAGGCTATTGGCAACAAAGTACAATAGGAATATACTTTTGGTAATTAAAGCGTCTATTGTTAAATCTTTAGTAAGACTCGCCAATGGCATTGAGCCATAGAAAAAATCATCGCCAGTTTGAAACACTCTCTGAAAGAATTAAAATCTTCATTTAACAAATCTCGTTTGGACAAATGGATGCCAGAGCAACTGGACCCAGGCGGGTTGGGTGCCCCAAACCCATTCCCAACCTCTTGGAATTTTCTCTATGTGAGGTGGCCTTGGAGGGTTCCTGTTGCCCATCAGGTGAGACGCCATCACCCAAATTGTTGTAATTGTGGCAAAACCATAGTATAAGCATCCATAGATGAACCAATAACAAATCGTCATCACCAATACTTTTTAAATTAATTCCAGATGAGTTAGTTTTCCCCCTCTCGCTCAAAGTTTGCTGGGTAAGGTCAAATCTCAAGGGCCCCAATCCCATGCTTTCCTAAGCTAATCCTCAATTGATTGGCTACATAAGCAGCCATAACACACTGAGAAAATTTATGGTCAATTCTATTATTTATAAAGTTATTAAAAATCACCCTACGCTATCATTTATTTTGATTAAGTTCAATTTTTCTTTACCAAACCCCCACGACATCTGCAATGTGGTCTCTCAGACCTTGTATTGACTGGGATATACCAGTCATGTTATTCACTGGTCCCACCGCAGGCAATTGGGCTTATCAATTCAAAGCCTTTGTGGAACTTTCCCTAATTGTTGAAACAATCCGCCATCAGGATCTCAGCATTTTGTGGACCAAATTGTATCCGCTCCAGGAAAAGATCTTCACTATCATTATTGTTGCTATACCTGTCAAGAGAGTGTCTGTAACTCTCTTGTTCCCAGCAAGTTGATGTGGGACGCAAACCCACATTGCTAGGGAACTAGCCATTAAGAGAATGGATAATGAGACACCTAGAATGGTGCTTGAGCAGAAGGTAACCCAGGCGAGGGTGTAAAGCACCACATATGAGAACAGGTAAGTAAGAAACCTCCCAACTTTAATAGACACCAATGGGAGTCCATAACCAAGGGTAACTTGGCGCGAGTAGACTTGGGTGTCTCAGTCTGGAGGGGACCTAAACGGCCCAAGAAAGCACCTGGGATTCATGTAAATGGTTATAATAGGTAGTGGCCCACATAGTTGGAGACCTCCCTGAAGAGGTCCACCACCAGGTTCGCCCAAGGAACCATTGTAAAAAAACGTAAAATAACGGGTAAATTTATTAAAGAAAAGTTGACCAACAAGTAATGTTGGTCGCAAAAACATACTTAAAGTGGGCTAGGAAAATTCAGGCTCTGCGGAAGTGCGCCCAGGCCTTGACACTCCAATAAACAGATGCTTTCGTCCATTTTAGTAAAATACACTGAAAGTGCCTTCACTCAAGTAATCGATTGAATCCATATTTTACCCAAGTTTAAAATTTCATAGCTTGAGTGGGACTCGAACCCTTGCTCTCCAACCAAGAGAATTGAACCATCTTTGTTTATAACATAAATCGTTTGTTTTAGTGCCTGGGCCGAGATAAGAGGCTGGGCGTTTTGCACCCCATTAGTATCAACCTGGGCATGCTTGACTTGCACCCAGCGTTGATTTAAGGTGTGGTTCAGGTCAGGAAGAGCCTGAAGTTTTACCTTCTGGGCCTCCTGTCGCCCAGCCTTGTCTTTAGCATCTGTTCCTACTATAAATTCATTCAACTATGACATTACCCAGTTCCCCATGGGGGAAAACAAACCACCCAATCCAGTTCCACTATTTTCTACACCCAGGACCATAGGCCCTGAGGCACCAACAAGCTGGGCTTTTTCCATGCTCCTCTTTATTTTCACAGCCTGTCAGCTCTCTTTGGTCATGTATCTTAACCTATCTTAACGTCATTTATGAAGCAGTGCCCCTGGCATTTTGGCTTTCTTTGGGTATTTATGCATCCTGAATGGCAGGCTTGTCTAAATTTTATCTGCCACTTTCCTGATATAATTGACTGTACATTGTTTCTGGCCTTTTCCACCCTTCTCGTCAAGATGGGCACAGCAGTGTTCACCATCTACCAGATGAACGTGCAGTCAGTAGTCTGCCTTCTGTTGTTTGTCTAGGCGATCACCAATTTTGTGAGCAGCTCCCATATGGCTTTGGAGGAAAACCTTCATGGCCATATTGCCCCATTGCCCACTACTTTCCCCTCAGCCTACCCTCAAGTAGTGGATTTGGGTGTTCCTTCCTAAAAAGTTAAAAATCAGGTCCTTGACGCCCTCACTGAGGTGCAAATATGGTCTGAAATTGCACTAAACAGTGCCGCTTTGCCGAATAATGCTCAGCAGGATGTTGCCCTTATGTAAGCAGTTGGAGGTGAAGCTCATCAGTGATTGTGAGGTCTTTTGCATTCTGCTATCTGAGCGGTTGGCCCCACCATACTTGTTGCAATAGTTTTAGCAGCTCTGAAGTATCCTGTACCATGTTCCAAACAATTGTTACAATTATTCTCTATTGATCGCTGAAGCTCCTAGCATAGTGTCTTTAGTTGCAGCCTTCCGTGAGCAAGCCCAGCGCTGGATCTCCTTGGGGATGTACTCCAAGAAATTTTAAAACTGTGTTAGTTAAGTATCCGCTAATCACGTCTTTTGGTCCAACCTATGGAAACAGTGGATCAAATCTGCAAGGCAGCGACTTTCATTAATGAAGCTCTCCGCCACACTCCATGTCCTCAAAATGTAGAGTTAATGGTTGAATTTGCGACTTGGCTTCAGGTTCTATCCCAACTTTGAATCAGTGTCCATATTGGTTCCAGGGCCCAACACCACCCCTGCGCCCAAGTTGGTCTGCTCCAGCTCACCTGCCTGTAAGTGATGGAAGACCAGCTGTGGAGAAAGTGCTCCAACCTCTCGCTCGCGCCACTTTTGCTCCACTAAAACAACCTGCTCTTCCCCATGATTTAGTTGCAACCTCTTCGTTGTCAGCAGAATTTTCCACATCCGCCAATAAACAGAATTACGCCCAAATTTTATTACCAATGAAAATTAGCATTGGGGCACACTAGGTGTCCTTCAAGGCATTGGTTGATAATGAAGCAGCAGGTAACTTCATGAGTCTGGAGTTGTACCAGCAGCTTGAACTAGATCTGGACCTGGGCCAGCGGTGTTGGTCGCCTCATCAGTCTCCCAGCCATCCTTCAAAGTATGGCACCCAGTACCTTTCTTGGTTCACCAGTTTAGTTTTGTGATTGCTTCTTGTCAATGTTTAACCTCATGTTCTGGTAATTTTGGGTGTGAGATGGTGGCTTCAGCAGCATGTGCAAATCCAATTGGAATAAAAAAACGCTGTCTTTTTCCAATGGTCAGGTGGGGGGAAAGTTCCCCTTATTGGATATTCTTACTAAAGCTTGAAGCTGTATATCTGTTGCAACCCTCATGTCTCCTCTAGGTCTTCCGCCGGATTTTCTGCAGCGTTGATGAGCTATCAGAGCATTTTTTGATTAAAAAAGGCTAACTGCTTTCCCCACATATGGAATTCAATTTGAATTATTGGACAATGGTGGAGGTGGTAAGCATAAACTGCTGTTAAACTTTAGGGGCTTCTATGCTCATTCATGAATAATAACCCCTAATTAATAATTGCAAAGGTTCTGTTTATGCACTCTTTGGTTTTCTGATTGTATATGATTGTCAATTGATAATAGTATGAAGACTATTATCTGTAGTTGAATAGATAACTAGTTCTGGTCCAACGCTTGACTTTTATTTCTCCTCACAAACTCCTGATGTCTTCAGTAGGGATTTATTTTTTTATCCTCCTACCTTGATCCACGCTAATATCCTAGTTTACAGCCTCTCTCTGGTGATACAAAGTCGGCAGCAATTCCCATCTCAGCTCAGCTTCTCTTCTAAGGATCCTCGATCCTTACTCTTTATCCTACTAAAGAGTCCACAATTAAAGCACACAAGCAATAATTTCCTAAAGATGAATAGGACTAAAACCAATAATGAATTCTGCTAATTTCTCAAATTTTTCATGTTTATATTAAAGGGAATTATCAAGGACTTTATAGAGGGACTTTGGCGCCCATACCTCAGTTGGCGCCTCAGCCATGAGATGGCAGCTGTTGCCATTGAATTTCACTTTATCATCTCACCAGTGATGGTCTTTCCCATCCTGGTTAATATTCCTTTGTCAGACATCCTCAAGACCTAAAATTGAAAGAGTCAGAAAATGTGTCCCTAACATTTTCCACTCAATCCCAGAAAACCAACCATATTTGGTGAGCGACCTGCTTAGATAATGGGACTTGTTACCCATTATGGCTCGTCATGAACCAACTAATCAATTTCCAATTGTAGGCGGCATCATTCACCTCACAACTTGCTCCTTAAATTCCCAATTGGTCAGTGATGAAACCTGACCAATCCCAATTGGTACACCTGATAGTTAATTATCAATCAACTATGAGATGCCCCATTTTGTCAGCAACTTTGCCAGACAATATCTTAAGAATTCACTTATGATACCCCAATTAATCCAATACTGTAATTACCTAAAAACTCCCCTTAAACATTGTTAACCTGAAATCGGGGTCAACCAATATCCAATTCACTCTTTATAGGGAATTATCCCCTAGCGATCCATGGTAATATAGACGGCTGGAAATGTGGGCAAAAATTCCAACAACTGCCCACTGTATTTGCATACAGTGGAGGAGGAGGCTGCCCTTGACGCATTGTTGGATGACATGCTCAAGAAGGGTTGATTGTTCAAAGAGACATCCTTTTTGCTTTTCTCATTGTCTTTGCCAAGAAGGCAGATGGTTCTCTTCAACCCTGCTTGGATTACAGCCACCTTACCAATATTATGGTCCATGACCCTTACCCACTGCCATTGGAACAGACAATTGACCAAGTGATTGCCAAGTCACAAGTGTTTTCAAAACTTGATCTAGTTAACGCCTTTAATCAAATTTGGGTGCTAAAGGTCAGGAATGGCTTACCACTATCCAGACTAGATGAGGCATATCTCAACTTCAGTTGATGCCTTTTGAGCTGAAGAATGCGCCCACAATATTCCAAAGGATGATTGATAGTGTGCTGGGTGATCTCCAATTCAACTGCGCGGTCACATATATTGATGACATTCTGGTACATTCTCTCTCTCCAAAACAACATGAAAAAGACTTGGAGGCGCTAGTGGCTGTCCTGCATAACGCTGGCTTATTCATCAAGCCGTCAAAATTCGAATTTTATTGGGAGAAAGTCACATTCTTGGGTAACCTCATCTTAAATGATGTGTACGCCATTCTGCCCAGTAAACTAGATGCCATCCGCGAATAGCCAATTCCAATGTCTCAGAAGCAACTGATAAGTTCCTTGGGCACCATTATATTTTTAAAAATTTTCTCCCACACTCTTGCAGTTAGCTGCCCCACTCCATCCACTCGCAGGAAAAAACGTTCACTTTCACTGGACGCCTGAGTGCCAGCAGGCATTTGATTCAATTAAGGTGGCGTTTTTGTCGCCCCCCCCCATCCTTAAGCATAAGATAACTCCAAACCATATATTGTAGTGTGTGATGCATCTTCCACCACGATAGGGGCTGTCTTGCTCCAGGGGCATGATGGGTGGAACACCAAGTCACTTATTTTTCCTGCAAGTTTTCTTCCACCAAGAAATCCTGGCCATCTACAACAAGGAACTGACATTTGTGGCGTGGCTTTGACCCACTGGCGTATCTCTTTGAAGGGCGCTCAGCACAAGTTGACTTTGTGAATGGACCACCAATCTCTTCTCTATTTCCGCAAACCACAAAAATTAGCGCACCAGCAGGCCTGAACCTACCAGGATTTATGCAGCTTTTGCTTCAAATATGAGTTTACAAAAGGTGCTTAGATGTCCTTCCTGATTTTTAAGCTGCAATCTCGCATTTTTCCCAGCCAACTCAGATGAGGAGGATCTCAACACAGCATTTCCTCCAACACAAATCTTGGTCACTATTCCTCCTATGTTTATGGCAGCAGACTTAGCTCCAGATGCGCCCTTGATCTTGTGGGTCTTAGTAGCGCAAATGGCATGTGCAGAAGGGGTGGACCTTTTGGAGTGGTTGTCCCTCCCAACTTCAAAACATTCCTTTTATTCTCTGGCAAAGGGCTCATCCAGTTTAGGCGCAGGTGTGGGTCCCTCCCCTCCTCCAAGCAAAGTAATTTAAGCTCATCACAATCCTCCCGCAGTCAGTCATCTGGGTAATAAGAAGTGTATCAATTTAGTTAAGCATACCTTTAACTGGTCAGGCTTGTCCAGGGCTGTCCCGTCATAGCTTGCCAACTATGTGACATGCGCATGTGCCAAATTGGCTTGGTCTGGTAGGAATGTTTTCTTCACCTCTTGCTGCAGGCGGAGGGTCCATGAATGTTGGTGCCCATGATTTTTATTGTTAAACTACCCAGCTCCATGGGGTTCACAGTGGTTATGGTGGTCTTAGATCACTTCACTAAACTCTCCTTGCTTATCTTATGCTCCTCCGCCATCAATTCTAATAAACTTCCCGTCTATTCGTGCACCATGTGTTTTCAACGTTCAGACTCCTGAAGAAAATTATCAGCTACTGCAGGACCCAAGTTATTGTGCAGTTTTAAAACAAGCTATTGGCAATCTTGAAGATCACACCATGTCGCTCCACTGCATACCATCCCCAGTTGGATGGTCAAACTGAACGAGTCAATCAGATCTTGGAACAGTACTGCAGTGCTACGCTGCAGCTGCTCAGGATACCTGGGCGGACGATCTTCCTCTCGCCAAGTTTGCATATGATACTAGAACATATGTATCCACAGGCTTCTCCCATATAAAGCGACCTTGAGGTATAATCCATCGTTTTTGGTTGCCCGCTCCTTCTCCAAGAGGTACCAGCTACAGTTGGCCATGCTCAGCACATTTGTGTCACACAGTCCTTGGCTTGGGAGCACTTGACAAGTCCATAAGTGATTATAAGCGATTCATGGATTGGAAGTGGCTCTCAGCGCACAGAATAGAAGTAGGTTCACACGTCATGAAATACATGCGCCACTTGCGCACGCAGGTTCCCTTGCAAAAGTTCACAAGTAAACGCTTGGGTCCCCATTTGGTGGAAGAAGACTTGGGAAATGCGCCTTCCATATTAAATTGCCGCTTCACTGGAATCAACATCCAGTCTTCCATGTCCTCAGTTGTCCCCATTCAAGGGGGTGATCCCATCATACCAGAGCCCATCGTTATTGGGGGTGCAGAGGAAGCTGAAGTTGATGGCATCCTGGCTTCTCAACGCTCCCGCTGATCATTTCAATATTTGGTTGCATGGAAAGGCTATCCATCCTTTAAAAATAGCTGGGTTGGCACTTAGGATTGTGCTAACTGCTCAGAACTTATCAAGGCTTTCCACACAACTCACCTAGATTCTCCTCGCCCTCCCCCAAAAATTGCTATGCTGTTGGCAATCAATTTGCCCAAGGCCCATAAGAATGTGGCCCTTGCTCAATTTTACGTTGGTTGCGCTCCCCTTTGGGAAAGAGAAGGATAATGTAAGTCTAGAGGAGCTTTCCTTTTCTTGGGCCGGGTGGCGTTCCCTTTCTCATCCAGAAAAGTCCAAGAAGGCCAGCTTCCCCTCTCAGCTCCCAGGACAACCTTGCCCATGTGGTGGATGAGTGGTGGGTAACAGTTTACCCTTTAAGGACCCCACCACCTATCCCAGTATTAACTTCAGACTAATTGGTACTGAGAATCAGGGGGTTTGTGTCATATTATTGAAGAATTGACAATCACATGGGGTGAAAGGGTCAAATGCATCTGATGGCAACGAGCTTTCAGCATCAAGGCCAAACAGCCCCCCCCCATTGACAACAAAGCCAAATGGGAATTTACTTTTGGCAATTATAGCGGCTATTTTAAAATCTTTGGTAAAACTTGCTAATGCATAAGTACATTGGTAAAATTCTCTGCCAGTTTGGAACCCATTCCAAAAGAATCAAAATCTTCCTCTGACAATTCTTGCTTGGCCAAATGGACACCGGAGTGACGGGGCCCAGGCGATCTAGGTGCCTAAACCCATTCCTGACACCTTGGGACTGCCCCTATGTGGGGTGTCCTTGGGAGGTTCCCGTTTCCCATTGGGTGAGATTCTGTCACTCAAAACATTGGAACCGTGGCAAATCTGCAATTTGTGCATCTATGGAAAAACAAAAAAAAGACTTGTCCTGCTGCTGATACCTTCAAAACTGGTTCCAGATGAGTTAGTTTTTCTACTCTATCATTTGAAGTTCGCCAGGTTAGGTCAAATATTAAGGGCCCCAATCCCATGCTTTCCTAAGCTATTTCCCAATTGATTGGCTATCTAAGCAGTCATAAAACACTGAGTAAATTGAAGGTCAATTCACTTATTTTATATATAAAAAATCTTTCCATGCTCCAATTTAATTGATTAAGTTCAATTTTTGCTGAACCCCCACAACATCTGCAATGTGACCTCTCAGACCTTGTATTAAAAGGGGTTATCCTAGTCATGCTATGAATTCTAGTCCCCACTACAGTCAATTGGGCATATTGTGCCAAAGCCTTTGTGGAACTTCCCCAATTGTCGAGGCAATCCATCAGCAAGATCTCAGCATTTTATGGATCAAATTATATCCACTCCAGGAAAAGATCCACACCATTGCCAATGTTGCTGTACCCAATTCCCCATGGGGGTAACTAAACCATACAACCCCTTTTACAATTTCCTACACCCAGCACTATTAAAAGTCGTTTGAGTGACAATACCCCTGACATTATGGCTCTTCTTTTGGGTGCTTCTGCATCCCAACTGACAGGCTAATATAAAATTTAAATGCTGCTTACTTGACACCACCGCTGACTAGATAAAATCTGCTATGTGTTAAATTTGGATGTAGAGTCCCAACGCCCTCATCCAATCCCAGAGGAGTAACCCCATTAAACTAGCAACCTGCTTAGGCAATGGTACCATTACCATTATCAGCAGGTCGCGTTGCCTAAAAGTCAAACTTTCAGCTTCTGACACTAAAAGCTTGTTAACGCCTAACTAAACAATATAACCTTAGTCAATAGGCAACACATCTGATTGAATCCTAAAAGCTAATTTCATTATCAATTAATGAATTGTTAATCAAACTACTTGTTTATTAATAGGGATCTTCCCCAACAAAACATTACCAATCTGGCAGATCAAAACCTAGTGGATTATTTAATGTTCACTAGGAATATTTCTCTGAGCAATAGTTATCATATGGAATGATAGCTCCCAAATCCACTAGTGGGATAATCCCATAGTTAATAAGCAGATATATTATAATTTAATTAGGCAGGATAATATGGTCATATAAAATCTCATCAGAAAATTAAAGTAAATTTTTAGGCTCCTTATTCACTAGCCAGCAAGTCGCTGGGATTCTGGGATTCATTAGGATCTCATACCTAGTTTATATATATGCATAGCTTTTTCTGGTCTACAATTTCAGATTGAGGTAATGCTCCCTTCCTTCCTCACCTAAGATTTAATGTTTGCCTTGATATAAAGCTTATTTCCAAATATCCTTAGTTTTAATTTTTATCAAAATAACAAAAACATTTAGCCCCAAGTTTGGTTTAGAGGATACCAAGTCTCAGAATGCCTAATGTCATTTGCAAATCATGACAATGATCCCTTAATAGGAAGAATCTAAGTTGGCCAGGATGTGTGAGTACCTGGAACCCCTACCACAAGGTGCTCCATGAGGTCATGAGGAAATTAGTTCATTAATATGGGTGACATAGGTGACCAGAGGCTGGTGTTGTAAAATTTTCCACACCTCACCCTGTATTGATATCTAAGGTTGAGCCAGTGCCAATAAAGTACAACCCTGCAACGCTTAACAGGTGACAGAAGATAGTGCATCATGAAAGCCCACCATACCTTAGCATGTTTGGGCTGTCTATTCATTAGACCATTTTTATATATAATTTTTCTAGTAAACTTGAACTCAATGGAATCTGAACTTACTTTTTAGTACTTTTTGTACCATGATTTTTGAGAGTTTGTAAAATTAATGTTTTTCACTTTGGATTAAGGCAACTCTTCAATACGTGTTCTGGTTCACTTTGATGGTAGCAGGACCTTATAAATTTTATCATTTACAATAGTGAACATATATATTTTGTTTAAAGTTATAATTTCTCTATAAAGAATATAATTCAACTGTTTTATAAAAACTATTTTTGATTGGTTTGGGGACACTACTTTTTTAAGAAATTGCAAAAAGGTTCCTAAAAATATTTATATGGCTTCTTTATATAAAATTTAATAAGAAAATAAGTAAAAATAGTTTTCTTTTATTATAACAATTATCTTTGAAGATTGTTAAGTGAACACTAAGATATAATATCTTCTAGTATATTATTTATTTTCTGCATATAACAAAAGAATTGTTTGCTAAATTATCAATTTAACTTTCTAAAGTTACACAGGTTTAATTGATATTAGTAATGGGCAATTTTATATTGTACAACTTAAAAAATAAAAATTAGCTAAATAGGGAAAACTTAGATAATAAAAATAGTATATATCTTTAATTTGGTATATTTTTAGTGTAAAATTACATTTATATGCTTCAATTTCACTACTATAACTGATAATAACTATAAATAAAAGTAACTGATTTATATCTAACAAAAGTGTACAGTATACAATAAATAGCTTCTTTTTAGAAATCTCAATAGGTAAGAAAATTCATAACAATGCATTTTATATAATGTGTCATACTTTAATTATATTTAACAATGAGATTTGAAAGTATAAATTCCAGATAGTTGACAAAACTGTATACACACATCCTGCTCAGTTCAAAGTAACTTTAAAACACAGTTGATTTTTAGTACTAATGGCTCACAGCCTAAGAGGGGGGTCCTACACGCATCTTTATCTGATGTGTGCCAAACAAAGGGATGATAAGATAAAAAATCCTGACATGGTGCTGCGGCGTTAGCCTAAGCATCCATATTAGAAGGGAAATAGAAATCAGGGGGATTTTTTGTCTGGCGCCAGCTCCTTTAGGTGGTGGACAAAGGAAGACAAGAATGGTGTTGGAGCGTCAGTTGTGTAAAGCAGAAGGAGAAAAAGGTGAGGCTTTTCTTTGCTAATGAGGCCAGCGGTGTGCATCACTGTCAGACATTCCAATAACGCTCTGTGTGAAGAATATTGGAGCATCAACCTCATCATTAGTTTCCCCTCCCACAACTACCTTGGGGCTATCTTAATATTTAATAATTTTATTATTATATATACCAAAACTATTATAGAAAAACAACTCACAAATTTAGAACCCCTTTTTAGGTCTAAGAGAGTTTGAACCCAAGTAAATTTACCTCCCTCCTGATTGGCTAGGAGTGATGCTACTCTACCTTATTACATCAATCAGCTCGCTTTCCATTGGTTAGAACCCAAGCATCTGTGAGATGAATTTATTTTACCTCTAAATGATTAGCTGGATCTGAATAAGCCTTGAATAAGTGCCAAGCTTATTCAACACTATAATTGGCTCTGAACAAGATGCCATCCTTTCCAACTAGTCTGCAACAATCCAAGGAATGAATGACATCAGAATTACATTATTTAGATTGATATTTAATGATCATAGTTATCATTTATCATCTAGATTGCATCCCCAGATCTTAACTCCTACAATATAAAAGTGTAGCTTGTATCAGTTATCGTTGGGATGAATCCCCAAATCCTTTTCCCACATTGACCAAAATGTATTGAAAAGGGGAAGAATCATGAAGTCTGGCCATCCATTTATGTCCTTTCTCTGATTACCCGGTATATTTCATTTCCTATATATATATATAAATTTTATACTCATAGTCTTGGTTCTTAATAAATAGCTTTGGCGTTTTCTTTGTTCCAAAGGGGTATAAAACCCTTTGGATTATTATTTAATATGTACTACTTACTACACCTGATAAAATTTATATACTTATTAAACTCCTCCTACGATAAGGAATCAGCTTAAGAGCTTAATTAATAACTTTGGTCTCCTCTCTCTTAGGAAGAATGACGTACTAAGTATACAAAGTCTGCTGCATTGTTGGAATTCTGAGCTGGACCAATCAAGCACCCCAACTAGCCATAATTCCTACAAGTTTGCTTGCTACAGGGGGCCCCTGTACACCACTAAGTGTTATTCACTACCTTGTAGAAGTTAATTTATTACTTGTGCTGAGCTGAGCTCCCAAGAAGCTTCACAACATATTGAGCCCAAACCTCAAGGCTGTACAGAGAAATTTTAATCAATTCTGGATCCAAACACTTGAACTATTACCTAGTCCCCCCTACTGACACTGAAATCTCCTCCACCAAGCAGAAAGGTAAAGATTACATCAGATTTCTTTATATTACACTAAAGCAAGCTGGGTTTTGCATTGGTGAACTGGAAGCTAATTAATCTCTCAAAGTATCCATAATCAACAATGTTGTGATCAATGATTATGACCTCTTGTCCCTTTATAATTTTATGCTTAAGGTGACCCAAAGCTCCTGAGTGTTGGAATATATCTATTTTCTTTTCTTGGTTGAAAAGTCTTTACTCTGGATACTACGTCTGGATTGGTAATTCCTAAATATATGTTGACCTATTTTAACTTAAAAAAGTCTAAAAGAGAGATTAATCTTTATTTGCTTAAAATCGAAATTATAAGGGAGATCAGGGAGGTTACATGGTCAATTTCCATGTGGTCTAAGCTAAGATCTATATTTATTACAAATTGGGGATTAGTAGCAGGCTTAGTAGAACGGTCAAATAGATTTTCTCGCCGCATAGCGTGGAATTGAAACTCAATAGTAGGAGGTTTTGTACTACTAATCTTTGACTGAATTAGGTTGGATTGTCCCCAATATTGATAGTGCTTGAATTCGTTGAGGTTTATCCCTGATACTGGTTTCAGCTATTCTGATAGCTCGGGTTCAATTCATGTCATATACCTCATCCAGATTTTTGATTCATGCAGAAATCCTGATAAAGCCCCCCTCTAGATCTTGGCGCAGGGGGGAAACGGATAGAGAAATCAACATTGTACACAATTGACTATGGTGCCCTAACAACCTCTACAATTGAGTGTTCATTGCAACTTATAAATGGCTTTGTAGGAAGGGGAGGATACCCCCATGGTAGAATAGGAACCTCTACCGCTGCCTCCACGAGTTTGATTCTAGTAGAGGAACTTTGGGTAGGGGATGACTATGACTGTGTTGGTGTTGCGCACCAATGCCCTGAACTGAGATAGCAAATAGCAAAGGTGATCCATGGAGTTCCTGGCCTATCATACGCTGTGCATGGATGTTTTCCAGATTTTATCCTCCTTTCTCATTCATTTTATTTCCCCTCAATCGGTGCAGTATTGTCCCCAGGTTGGCCCACCTCAAATAAAATAAATAAATAAATGGCTTTGTAGGGCCCTGGCCAGTTGATTCCCAGTTTGTTGTCATGACCTCCAGGCTGGTAATGGTAGAAAAGAACTAGGTCACCTGGTTGGAAGGTGTGCAGGTGGTCATGCTTATTATTAAATTGATTAGTTTCTCTACTAGTTGTAGCAGATAGGTTTTTGGAATCCAGGGCCTGAAGTCAGATAATTTCATTGGCAAAGCTTTGCATAGTGACTTCAGGGGCTCAGGGGAGGCTTGGTCAAGCATACCCTGTACTTTAGAAGGCAGATGGGGGATTTCTGCCATACAACACTTAGAAGGGCGACATCTTGGTTTTTCAATGGTAGCCGATCCTATAGGTCATAATTGCACTAGGCAGATATTGAGCCAATAAAGGGGGTCATTCATAGCCATTTTCTGAAGGGTTGCAGTCAGGGTACCATTTTCCCGCTCTACCATTCCATTTGTTGCAGGTGGTAGGGGGTATAGAATACCAGTGTGGTTTCTATCAGTTTGGCTAAATCTTTCACTAGCATCAATTGGAAATTTTTCCCTTTATCATAGTGAATGATGTTTGGGCACCCATGTTGGGTTATAGTCTGATTATACAAAAACGTGGCAGTAGCCTTTGCTGAAGCTAAGGGTAGAGTTACTGCTTCAATCCACTTAGTTAAATGGTCCATAGCTAGAAGGAGGAACCAATTATCATTAGATGCTCTAAAAAGAGGTCCTACAACATCAATGTTAATAGTATGGAAGGGTTCACAGGGCGGAACCACTAGATGTTGAGATTGGGGATTAAATCCAGCTTGGCTTTTACATAACAGGCAGGACTTTAAAACATCCTTGATTGAAACAAGCATTCCTTTCCAATGATATTGAGCTTTAAGCCACTGGAACGTTTTCCATATTCCCTATGGACACTTGCCAATGTCCCTCTAATATGACATTAGTTCAAGCTAAAGGTCATACATAGGGCACCCATTTTTGGTACACAAGTTTGCACAATTGGCCGTTCTTGACTTGAAGATTTGCCAATTTCTTCACTAATTCCTTTTGAAGGGCTGGAAATTCGTCCTTCCATGAATGCAATTGTACCAGGAGGTCATAGAGTCTATCCCCTTCATGGTCAGTTTAGTTAATATGGGAAGCTGAGATAGGCAATCCACCTTTTGGTGTAATTGCTCATATTAGTGGATAATACAAAATTTTTACTTTGAAGTTTTAACACCTATAGGGATAATCTCCCGTTGAGGTCCTTCATTTGGTGTAGCCATCGCAAGGAAGCATGGTCTGTAGTTATGGCGAAATATTTCCCATATAAATAAGGTCAAAATTCTCAAAAGTCAGTAGGACTGCCAAAGATTCATATTTTGTAAAGCTATAGTTGCATTTGGCTTTGGATAAGGTCTTGCTATAGTAAATGTTAGGATGGTCCACTAAGTTTTTGTCATGTTAGATACTATGGCTCTAATGGTGTTGAAATTTCAGTTGACCACATTATCCAACCTATTGATTAATTAATTTATTCAACAATTGGTGGTTATAATTGTATATTGGCAACGGTCACTGACTAGAGAGATTATCATTGGGAATCGTCCCTAATGATTTTGAGCATAGATTCAATGAGGGAACAAAACCTGATATTCAAATAACTGCAGAGGACAATTTAGTATCTTGGCAACAGTCACCGACTAAAGATATTCTCATCAGGGTTATCCCTGACAATATTGAGCATGAATTCAATGAGGAAACAACACCCAATTGTCAAATTATTGGAAATTGTTCAGAGCAAATGAATGGGGAGTCACCAGAAACTACCTAAGCGCTCTAATGCTTATGGTAGATGGTAGGATCATCATCAGCAACTGTTGAAAATTTTTCATTCTTGATACTAGGTGACTCTATTAGTGTGCCAGACCAAACAGTATGAAGACTGCTGGCCCTTGCTTTTTCACAATCATCAGCAACCTTTTCCTACAAATTTGCAGGGTAACCCACCAACCCAGAAGACCAACAACTTCTCCTTCTGAGCCATGACCACTCATTATAGCTCAGAGGTCCTCTCCTGGGACATGTCCAATGATTGTGGTTCAGCGGCCTCTATATTGACTCCCTCAGGGCTTCTCCCCTTCAATCCTTCCAGTCCTTAATTGTTGCTGATAGTTGCTCAAGTTCCCACAGGGTTTCCATCTAGTTCAAGGTTGGGAGTTGGTTGCGCTGATCACTCCAGGTGTTTTAACCCAGCACCTAACAACTGGGGATCTTGGGTTCCACCTCTAAAAGCTAAGAAATATTATGTTTGAAGCTTTAAATATAGAGTATTAGAAGATTAGAAGATATCTTTATTAAGAGGTAGATAAAACTATTTATAAACATTTCTTGCCTGTCCACATCATTAGCAATTATTGCCAGCATCATCAACACTCAGTGGTGATTCTCCTT
The DNA here is from genome assembly GCA_022478985.1 of Massospora cicadina. Lineage (NCBI taxonomy): Eukaryota > Fungi > Entomophthoromycota > Entomophthoromycetes > Entomophthorales > Entomophthoraceae > Massospora > Massospora cicadina. The sequence continues at coordinate 81,156 of JAKSZP010017224.1, read as the reverse complement.
GCTTAAAATTCATCAGAACTCTCACTGGAAATACTCATCATCCTCAAATGTCCATGATTATGTTGATCCTTGATTTGTCATAATTTGAATTAATTAATATATTGATATCTATAGCTTAAGTCACCTGTGTCAAATTAAACAAAATACTATCAGGGATTCTGCCCAAACTCTCATAAAGTCAAAAAGTGATTTAATTTTATTTAATTAATAGTATAATGGTTAGCATCCTTGGCATAAGTCAATGGTACTCCAAGAATTAACTTTCTGATGGAAATCCCAAAATAATTTTCACATGGAGTTGGAACTGGGATAAAAGCCTGCTGAAATTAAGCAATTAGTATTAATTAGTTTGAAATCCTCGGCATAAGTTGCTGGTATTGAAATTGATTATAAAACTCTATTGGGATCATTTCCCAATATTTTTTGACATTGAATTTAAGCAATTCGTCATCTTAATTGATAATATTAATTATCTTAACATCCTCAGCCTCAGTCACCAGTGTTGAGACCCACCAATTTCCTATTTGGGATGATCCCCAATACTTTCTTGATCATGTGTGGATCAAGACAGCTCAACCCAACCAAAATGGGGATCACAAATTGTGGTGTTATCTTTAAATAATAAATAGAAATTAGAAAATTAATCAGCAATTATCCTTGATTAATTACTATATTAATTTTGCTAATATGTGAGAAATAACATATAGTTAAAAATATAACACCAACACAATTGTTTTTAGTTCCTAAAACTTATAATTGGTCGCTGAACAGCTGAGGATCATGCTACCTATGAAAATCAAGTCAAAGATACCCAACAAGATTTGGTGCCTAAAACTTGAGGGTCAATCCAGTATAGGAGAGAAAATAATTCCCAGTGACAGCTGAAAAGTTGTGTGCTGATTTTATTATAAAAACCCCACAATTATTCCCTAATAAAATTAGATAAAAACTTGAAAATAACATAGTTTTTTATACATTGGGTGTATAGCATTACTCTTGAGATAAGAGTGTAAGGATAAGATATCTTTAGGTTGTTTTTATCAAGTCTCCACTTGGCTCTGCGTGAAGAGAATAGGGAATTGTTCCCTACCAGTTAAAAGTATCTTTGAGATGAAGAAGCACCTGTCTAGCGTTGGATCTTTTACTCAACGTGGCTTTTGGTCAATCAACCATAGTAGTTTCTGTAAAATTATTGCCCCAGTTTATATATTTAAAGGATCAATGAAAGTGGTCAAGAATCTGTGAAGTTGAAATCAGGGCGCTGAAGCAAGTTGCCATCAAGCGGTCCATATTCTAACAATTGTTGCTCACTACAGTAGACTCTATTAGTGTGTGTTTTTGACTAACTTGAGGTTTAGTTAGGGGTAGCAAAAGCCACTGAATCTGTTTTTGGGGGAGGATGCCACCAGCAGAACCTCAGCCCCAACTTTTAGTTTCCAAAGCCTCTTGGAGATGGGGGAAGGGTCAAGAACCTCCTAACCATCACATTGATGAAGTTTTGGCCCATCAAATAGGTGGAGTCGCACTTGAGAAATTTCAACTGGTTAAGTTGGGGGATATGTTGGAGTTTTAATCAAGAAAATTTCCTCACATATTAATGAAATTAGTGTATTAATTAGTTGAGTACAATTGCTGACTATATTACTAGTTTGAGTTCAATATTTAATAATTATAACCCCAATTTGTGCTCCCCATTTGGTTGTATTGAGCTGTCTTGATCTGCCAGATCAAGAAAATATTGTGGATCACCCCCATTAGGAAATTGGTGGGTCTCAACACTGGCAACTTAGGCTGAGGATGTTGAGATAATTATTATCAATTAAGATGGCGAATTTCTTAAATTTAACATTAAAAGTATTGAGAAAGGATCCTGATATAATTTTTAGTCAATTCTGACACCAGCAACTAATTCCAAGGATGTTGACCAATTAAAGACTATCATATAGGTTTGGCAGAATCATAGTTCAATTCCAATTGCAAAATTGTGGGTGATTGTGGGAATTTCCGGCAGAAAGCCAATGATTTTGTTTATGATCATCTGACAATGATTTCGCTGCCTCAAATCCAATTTTGGCGGAATCTTAACTTGACGCCAACTCCATGTGAAGGTTATTGTGTGATTTTTCAGCGGAAAAGCTGATGTATTCATTATTAGATGTCTGACAATGATTTTGCTGCCCCAAATCTGAGTACCAATGACTTTTGCTAAGTTTTTGAACTATTTAATATTAATTAGATAAAGTCAAATCGCATTTCAACTTTGTGAGAGTATTGGGAACAATCCCCAACAGCATTTTGGTCAAATTTGACACTGGCAACTTATGCTGAGGATGTCAATACTTAATTAAGTCGGTTATGACGAATTGAAAATCACCATAATCATGGAAATTCAAGGATGACGAGTTAAGAAGAGAGAAAATTGCCAGTGAGAGTTCTGATGAATGCTAAGCGGGGAGAATTGCCATTGAGAGTGCTGAAAATGCTGGCAATAATTGCCAATGACGTGGGTAGACAAGAATTGCCAATAAATAGTTTGATCTCTCTCTTAATAAAAAATCTTCAAATCCAGTCTTCATTTTATTTAAACAATTGTGGATCCCTACCTCTACTAGTCTAAAGTGTATGTAGTTCAGATTGGCTAATGTAGGAGGAACTGAAAATCCCCCAGAGGTTAGGTGCTAGGTGAACACACCTGGAGTGGTCGGTGCAACCAACTCCTAAACTGAAATTACAGAACAACCATGGGAACTGGCCCAATCAGTGAAGCCAGCAATATCAAGTGGGGATTAGCCATGAGGTGGAGAAGCAAGGGGTCAGGACGCCCAGTATGGGGGAGAACTGGCAGTGCCCACCAAGCGGGGCTAATCTGCTAAGGTGAAGTTGGTGTCCATCTGGATTGGGGAGTTGCCTGCAGCCCTGTAAGGAAAGGTCACCTATGATGTTAAAAAAAAAGGGACAGCAGTCTTTGTACTGTTTGGCCTGGCACACTAATAGAGTCACCTACCATTTAGAATGGAAAAAATCTCAATGATGGTGCTCACTACAGGGGTAGTTGAGTTGTCAGAAGCCAAATTAAACCATAATGTCTTATAATAATGAGCTTTGGAAACTTTGAACGGAGTTACATGCTGTCAATCAGAATGTGCTTAGCTCAGCATCTTAAGCTGACATTAATACCTTAAAGTAGTTTGTAATCAAGGCGAAAGAGATGCTTGAACAAGTTGGAACTGTGAATAACGACTTGTGTGGAAAAGTTGCCTCTTTGAAATGGAAAGAAGGTGAACTTATCAAGGAAGTTTTATTCCAAAAGACTGAATGTGAAGTGGACCAAGAACACACCCAGATTTTCCATTAGGATATGTAGAAAATAATGAAGCATATTGAGGAGTTAGAAAATTGCAAATGTGATTGTGCACAATTTGAGTCAAATGAGGCCGATGAAAATGCATGAAAAACTCCAATTGGGAAGACCTCTCTGCCCTGTAATATGCCTAAATTATTTGCTGGTGCGTCAGAAATGACTCTCAAAGTCACTCCTATGGCTACTTTAGTAATTGGGTAAGAATCTCCTATAAGTGGAACAACTGAGGAATTTCAAGGTATGCCAGAGTTGTCCACCTTTCACTGGGGTAACGCCCCAGCGAATTTCCATCTTTTTAAATAATTATGTTTGGATATGTGGACTGTCAGAAAGCAGTGACCATAATGAACTGTCTTAGCACTGATGCCAGAATCTGGTGCTACCTCACCTCAATGGGGACAACTGGTCATATGCTGAAGCAAAAGCAGCGATCATGTTTGATTTTTGAAGTCTTTTTCAGATGGCAAATTAAAACAATAATTTATGGGTATACAATTCTGCAAGTACGAAACCCTAGCTAGTTTTGCTGATTGTTTTTACCAAAAATCCCAGATCTTGGTAGGGGCAAAAGTGCTTCCTGAATTTGATGCATGCATAGCCATGCAGGTGGCGCTTTGGCCCTACCACAAATTGCATTGGATTATGGTGGCATCACTAGTAACTGAAATAATGACCTCACAGATGGTGGACTATCTGAAGATGTTGGGAGCAACTTTTGATGCGCCCAATCAATTTTTTAGGAAATTTCAACTGAGGACGACCAAACTATGGCGGAATTAGAAGAAGACATGCTAGAGCGTTGAAAAAGTCATTATCAGCAGAATCAAGTCATAATTGGGAAAATCCCAATGGACCAAGTGTAAGGATAAATTAACTAGCCACTATTGAAAAAGTGGAGCTAATGGACATTTTGCCACCCAAAATTAACATAAAGAACTTCCAAAAAGTCGGGGAAAGGCCTTGCAGTCTAGATGTGGAACTATCCAGCACTGCAAGAGAACCTGTTCCGCCAGACATCTACTTGGAATAAAGTCATTGGCAGGACCAGCTTGGGTTGCAACTGGGTCCACTGTAAGAATACCTAAGCTGTTAGATGAGATGAAAATGTAATGCAATTAATCCAGAGAGTAGTGGATGAAGTCAGTCAATCTTAAATTAGTCAATTAATGAGAAAGGCAAGGATTGCCAAGAATATGATCAGATACAGATGAATTTGATAAAGAAAACAAACATCAAATTAATACATGTGCTTTGTGGATCATTTATAGATCTATTGGCAGATTTAATCTAAATGATTGAGTTGGCAAATAATGTCATGGAATAGGATCAGATCCAAATGAATTTGGGTAGAGAAAAACGTACTAAATTGAACCATTGTTGAGAAGTAGGATCAGATCCAGACTAATTTGGATAGAGAAAGATGTATTAAGTTAATCTGTGTGCATTTCGTATTTTGTACAGATCTTTTGGCAGAATTTAATCTGAATGTTTAAGTCAACAAACAATGAAAGAGAAATATTTAAAAAAGTAAAGATGAGTTGGACACTTATAGATGGGAGCACTCATAAAATTATCACCAAGTTGGTGAATGATGCCTATACAATCAAGAATATCAAAGATAGTCACATAGTCAATAGAGTCCACACAAAATACTTTAAGTATTGGGCTTAATGAAAAAATTATTTATAAAAAATAAAAAGATAAAAAGATGCATAAAAATATAAAAATGAAATATATATATATAAATTGATTTTTATTATTATTCTAGTGGTGATGTATCTGTCAATAATCCCCCCTACTGAGCATGAAAGAAGGGAAAGACAATAATGGGCATGAGTCCCAAGTGATTGGCAGGATCAGGATGGGCTGAAACTAGATCCACCAGATTAGCCCTATTAACAAGTTGTTGAAACCCATCCTGGGGTGGTACAGGTTAAATGGCAAAATGCCATTTGGAACCCATCCTGGGGTTAGTAAAGGTTGGATGGCAAGATGCCATTGGGAACTCATCCTGGGGTTTGTACAGGGGGACCAGTTCATCTTTTGGCAATGATGCAGAGATGGTACTGGCATGGCATGATGTCATGGGAACTGCGCTCAAGAAGAGGCATCAGCGGGTAGCAATTAAGGACAAGAAGTTGCAAAGCTGAGCAGAGCATATGGGCGTTGAGTGGAGACTGAGCTGAACTCCGCTGAGGTTATATAGATATGATATCCAAATGTGAGCACAAGCTGAGGCGGCTTCCATTCCCAAAGGTTCTATCTTCCGCTAGATAATCTGGCCAAGAGGGGGATATGTTGGAATTTCAGTTGACCACATTATCCAACCTATTGACCAATTAATTAATTTGGTGATTGGTGGTTACAATCATATATCTTGGCAACAGTTTCCGTTTAGAGAGATTATTGTCAGGAATCATCCCTGATGATATTGAGCATAAATTTGATGAAGGAACAACACCCAATAGTCAAATAACTGCAGTGGACAAATTTAATATCCTGGAAATGATTGCTGACTAAAAATATTCTCATCAGGGTTATCCCTGACAATATTGAGCATGAAATTAATGATGGAACAACACCCAATAGTATAATATTGGGAATTGTTCAGAGAAAATAGATGGGGAGTCACTGGAAACTACCTATGCATTCTAACGCTTGTGTTAAATGGTAAGATTTTCATTGGCCAACTACAATTGTTTTTGAGTTCCTAAAACCAATAAATTTGTCACTGAACAGCTGAGGATAATTCTACCTATGAAAATCAAGTCAAAGATACCCAACAAGATATGGTGCCTAAAACTTGAGGGTCAATCCAGTATAGGATAGAAAATAATTCCCAGTGGACAGCTGAAAAGTTGTGTGCTGATTTTATTATAAAAACCCCACAATTATTCCCTAATAAAATTAGATAAAAACTTGAAAATAACAGTTTTTTATACATTGGGTGTATAGCATTACTCTTGAGATAAGAGTACAAGGATTAGATATCTTTAGGTTGTTTTTATCAAGTCTCCGCTTGGCTCTGCGTGAAGAGAATAGGAAATTGTTACCTACCAGTTAAAAATATCTTTGAGATGAAGAAGAACCTTATTAACGTTGACCTTTTACTCAACGTGGATTTTGAGCAATCAACCATAATAGTCTTCATACTATTATTGCCTCAGTTTATATTTTTTCAAACGATCAATGTAAGTGGTCAAGAATCTGTGAAGTTGAAATCAGGGAGCTGAAGCGAGTTACTATCAAGCGGCCCAGATTATAACAGATGGCTATATTGCTAGCATTGGTAAAGAGTAGAAAGGGTTTATCAAAAATTGATTGAATAAGTACTGGGGAGTGGGAGACAGAGACGCGTAGCAGGTCAAAGGCCTGCTATTGCTCTTCCTTCCACTGAAAGGGTATCCCTTTCTTTAGTAAATACACTAGAGGCTTGGAGAAGGTCTGCAAAGTGGGGAATAAACTGAAATAATATCCCACCATCCCTAAAAAACTTGTACATCTCATAAAGATTTAGGGTGTCATCTTAGTAATGGCCAAGACCTTGTCATCCATTGTGGATACTCCAGCTTTACTTACCTTATGGCTTAAAAATCCATCTCGCTCTGAAATAAATAGCATTTTGATAGCTTTATTCCAACAAAGCTTACCATAACTGCTGGAAAACTTGCATGAGATGATCTACGTGTCTTTTAAAGGTTCTCAAAAAAATTGTAATATTGACAAGATAAATTAGTACACAGGAGCGTTTCAAATCGCCTAGGAGTCCTTCCATGGTGCGATGGAAGGTAACAGGGGTGTTACATAATCCCTGTGGCATTTGAGTGGGCTCAAATAATTCTTCACTTGAGATGAGAGCACATTTTTAACAATCTTTCGGTGACAAATCTACTTGCCAGTATCCACTGGCGAGTTCCATAGCTGATATATAGTGGGACCCCAATATTAAGCATAGGGAATCATCTATACATGGCAATGGATAGCTGTCTTTTTGTGTGATATAATTGAGGTGGTAATAATCCATGACAACATGGTGGCCACCATCCTTCTTTAAAATTAATAAGAGTGTGGAAGCCCATGGGCTTTTAGAAGGCACTAATAAACCAGCCTTCAACAGTAGCTGTAACTCTAAGGCCACTTGAGCTTCCTCCACTTTAAATTTTCAGTATTGCTGGGATTTTGATGAAGTATGAGCCTCAGCCTTGATTTGGTGAATTACCCCGGACATTTTCCCATAGTCACTTGGTCCAAAGGAAAAAGAATCGCCATACTCCTCAAGCAGGTCTTTGACATTCTGGCGTTCATTAGGGGTAAGAATATCTCCAATCCTGCTTTTTACTAGATCTATGGTGGGTAGGGGATCAAATCCTAAATTCTGTAATGAGCCAAAACAACTCATATCAGCAATATTCTTAATGGGACATAGTTTTACATAAGTGATAGGGGCATGCTACAGGACTTGGAGGGTATGTTTTGTTAATTTCCTTAATAAGATAGAAATAGATTTCCCATATACAGGATCCAGAATCCCTGGTCAAGTCAACGCTTTTTTGATTGAAGGTTTGGATGTCCACTTAGCTCCAAAATTTTATTAAGAGGGGTGAGAATCTGGATCCCTGTATCCACAATAACTTGTGAGCCTGAGGGTATTGTGATAGGATGTGGTGCACATAGAAATATCCCATCTTCAGCATCCACTTTCTCTAAGGGTAATTTAGTTTTTCTCCTAGGACCTGGTACTCAAATTTGAAAATGGAGAACGAGTATTTAAGGAAGCATGTCCGTTTTTTGGGCTCCTTTACTTTTGATGGGGAGTTTGAATAACAATGGGATCCAATAACCTAGTAGAGATATGTAATCTACTTTATGGTTGATGAAGTTAAACTGCAACATCAGTTGGACCCTAACAAGCAACTCATAAGTATAATTTTCGAATTCAATGGGGGGCAGTAAAAAAAGTTTCTAAATTGAAGGGGTAAAGCAGAATATGTTTCTATCGCCTTAGTTGACTGATTACTGGCCATCCCATATTCAGCTTTGTGAATCAAGTCAGGAGCCATTTTTATCTTTTGGATAAGTCAGGAGGAAATAATATTAACTGGGGATAAAGTGGCAATTATCTCCAGGACTTTAACCTTATGTACAACTACCTCTATTCAAACCATCAAAGATCTAAACCAGGAATTAACAGCTAGTATACTGTTGTAAGGGATTTTTAGTAAAGCAAGTGGAGGATTCAGCTTCAGCCAAGCTCAGGTCTGTTCAATGCATTTTAAAGTTTTATCTGCCAGTGCTTGGCTTTCCATAGAAGAGCTGACCATTAAAATCTGTTTGGGTAACTGACCTAAAAGAAAATAATAAATCTGGAGATTTATATTTCCTTGAATAGAAAATGGTATGTCAACTTCTACAGGCGCAGCTAACACAAAACATCCTGAAGCGCTGGGAATAGAGATAGAGCTAGAACAAGGGCCTTGAGGCACATGATTTCCGTCAGCATAGGGAGCCTCTTGCCATATATTGACTGATCTTTTTCTGACTTTTATTGAATGAAGCAGAAAAATTTCTACAGTGTGGTTGGTTCTCTTGCAATGGATGCAGTATAATTCAGGTTTAGGCAAATTAGGAGGTAACTCCTAGCACTTGGGGCTGAGGCTTATTATTATTATTATTATTATTAAAACGAGTGGGCCCATTAGGTTTGAGTAGGTCAGTTGGAATCTCCAAAATAGCTTCTTTGATATAGAGGAGAGACGTTCAGTTAGACTTTACTGATTTAAGATAAAGTAGAATATTAGGCATATTTTTAAATGCCAAAAATGAAGCAGTGATAGCATCATCTAAAGTAAGATTTTTTTCTGCAACCAACGGTTAAGCTTTAAGGTAAAAAGGTGAGCAAACTCAAAGGTCAGTTTCTCCCCAATTAAGGCTTATATCCATAAAAGTTTGCTTTTGGTTGAATAAAGTTAAGTCACTCCTAAATTCCCAAAGCAAGGCTTTCTTGCCGTCATCCCAAGTCCAGCAATGCATTAGATGAGGTACTGTATTGTCTTGAGCTACACGACTAAGACAGTTAGATAGATGTCGAGACGTTGGGTGTCTTTGGCTTCCTCCATAGCACTTTCATAACAGAATAAGAAAGAGAAGATGCTCTCCTCGCCTGGGACGTACTTCTCTTTGAACTATGGTTTGAATGTGCCACTGGGGGGTTAACAGCCAAAAAATGTGAACTGAATTTTGGGGGACGTTTTCACTTAAAGAGGAACTGATACTGCTGGAAGTTTTATATAGGTGGAGGGCGTCCACTTTATTTTGTAAGGTGTTAATATCCTCAATAATTGAGTCTACCCAAACATGTGCAGCATGAAGGGCCAATTTGGTGGCGCCAAGAGGGTTAACTGCTAAATTTTGCTTTTTAGCTTGGTAGTTGCATCTCAAAGTTTGAGTTGGTGTTGATCAAGGGTGAGGATTTATTGCTCCATCCCACACATTATAGTGGGTAAATTTGTTAAGAGTCTAAGGCGTTCCTGATCTAAAAAGAGATCTGACACAAAATTGTGGTTGTTCATTTTTTATTTTATATTTTCACTGGGAACTTGTGGTGTACCTGGCAGATAGCACCAGTTTTGTCAGGATCAAGGGTTTAGACCTCTTGTCCCTTTTTAATTTTATGAATCAGGTGACCTGAAGCTTCTGGATGTTGGAATAACTATTTGCTTTCCTTGGTTTAAAAGTCTTTACTATGGATACTACGTCTGGAGTGGTAATTCTTAGACATATGTTGACCTAATTTAACTTATAAAAAGGCTAAAATAGAGAGTAATCTTTATTTTGCTTAGAACTGAAATTATAAGGGAGATCAGGCAGATTACATGGTCCATTTCCAAGTGGTCTAAGCTAAGATCTATAATTATTAAAAATCAGGGATTCTGTAGCAGGCTTAGTAAAATGGCCAAATAGGATTTGCTCGCTGCATAGCTTGGGGTTAAACCCTAAGATTAGGAGGTTTTGGGAAATTAATATTTGACCAAATTAGGCGGGGATTGTCCCCAATATTGATAGGGCTTGAAATTCGTTGAGGGATTATCCCTGATACTGGCTTTATCTATTTTGATGGCTTGGGTTTGATTCCTGTTATCTACCTCATCTGAATCTTTGATTCATGCAGGAATCCTGACAAAAAAATGATCCACACAATTGAAAAGTACACCAAGGATTCCTGAAAAGACATCAACTTACTCGTTGAGCTCCTCCAAACGCTCCCTGACTATTACCTAGTACGCCCTAATGACACTGAAATCTCAGCCACTAGGTAGAAAGGTGACAATTGCATCATATTCTTTGAGGGCATTAGAGCATGCCTTGTTTTGTATTGGTGAACTCAAAGCTAATCAATATATTAATGTCTCATCATCAAAAGGAATAACCCCAACTGGGTTATGCTTGAACTTGATACCAGAACTAATGATAGGTTTATTCAACAACAGTCCAACCTGAGCTTGCTGAACCACACCACAGTTCTAAAGGGGGTGAAAAGGGACTCCCTGACCATTACCTAGTACACCCTAATGACACTGAATTCAACTCCGCTAAGCAGAAAGGTGAAGATCACATCATATTCCTAAGGGAACACTACGTCATGCCTTGTTTCACATTAGTATATTTGAAGCTAATGAATCTCAATATCTCCTTAATCAACAAGAAGAACCCCATCTGGGTTATGCTTGAACTCAATACCAGCTCAAATTATAAATTGATTGAATTCACTACAGTCCATGAGCCTACCTAACCTCACTGACAATTCTAAAAGGGGGTAAAGAAGAGCCTCCTGACAAACATCAACTATCCAAACGCACCCTCTTGAGCTTTCCACAATGCACTAGATGACTAGCTCTTCAGTATGACAACTGGGTTTCTTATGAACTCAAGACCAACTTAATTAATGAATTATTTCCATAACTGCATGCACGCAAATAGAATTTAGAACGCTCAGCTGCAGGCACATTGCAAAGCTCTAGCACTGCTGAGCCACTTAATATTCTTACGCTCAATATTGGTCTAACCTTGAAAACTTGGCCTCAACTAATAATCAGTAGTGGGGAGCTACAACTACCCCCTTACTTAGCCAAGACTTGACTATAACCCAAAAGGAACATGGGAAGGATTTCTACTAAGATTCACTACTACCAATATTCTTGAAGGAGGTTAAGTCAGACATTCCAATATCTGCTCTTTAGTGAAGAATATTGGAGAATCAATCTCATCATTAGGTTCCCCTCCCACAACTACCTTAGGGCAATCTTGATATTTAATAATTTTTATTATTATTTATACTAGTACTAATATAGAAAAACAGTTCATGATCTAGAGCCCCTTTTATAGGCTTCAAGGGAGTTCCACCTAGTGCAAATATTTTCCTCCCTCATTATTGGCTAGGAGTGATGCTACCTCTACCTTATAACGTCAACCAGTTTACTTTCCATTGGTTAGAGCCCAATCATCTGTGAGATGAATTTATCTTACCTTTAACTGTTGGCTGGATCTTAATAAACCATGAAGTGCTAATCTTGTTCAGCACTTTGATTGGTTATGAGCAAGCTGTTATCCTTTCCAACTTGTCCACAACGATCCATGTGATGTTACCCATCAGAATACTTTAATTTGAATTGAGATTTAAATATGATAATTATCCTTTATCATCTGGATTGCATCCCCAGATCTTAACTCCCATATTAATTGTAGACTTTATCAATTATCATTAGGATGCATCCCAAATTCACAATTCCCACATTGACTACAAATTTATTGTAAAGAGGAAGGATAGTGAAACCTGGTCATACCTTTATGTCCTTCCTCTGATTTTGCAGTAAAGCCATTCCTTTTAATATAGTTAATTGTGTGCCTATAGATTTGATTCTTGATTGATATCTATGATGTTTTCTTCGTTCCAAAGGGGTATAAAAACCCTAAATTACTATTTTATAAAGTACTACTCACTACTTAGCTTGCTACACCTGATATAATTTTATATACTTATTCCCTTCCTCCTTCAACAAGGGATCAGGCTTGAGAAATTAGAGAATAACTTTGGCCTACTCTCTCTTAGGCAATACGACATACTAAGCATACTGCATATGCCATATTATGGAAATTATGATCTGGCACTAAGCGAGCAACCCAACTAGCCAGAATAAGTACAATCGCCTCAATGTATTTGGTGAGTTGGTGTTCAGCAAAGGTAATAAGTTTGGGCACACAAGTGAATGACTTGATGCGTTATCAGGTTTAAGTGCATTTAGAGTTTAACAATGATGATCTCGCTTAATCAATGCACATGCAGTCTGCTGCAAACAAAAAAATATTGACATCAAGTTTGCTACCTCAGGGGAAATCTATAAGGATTTTAGAGATGGGAATACTCTCATAAAGTGGCTCATTTGCCACATGGAGGGATTGGTGGAGGAGAGAGTCTGTGGGGTCAGCGGCTGCTTTGACAGCTTTTTGATGAATACTTTTTAAAAAATTTTATTTTATTGTGAGGACAGAAATGGCAGCGGAATTTTAATTGGGGGGTTGTGTGAAAAATTCTGAGAATTCAAAGTCAGGTTAAATCATAAGAAGGTTCATCATTATTGATCCATTTGTTAACATCAAAAGGATTTAATACTGACAGTGCTGGGCTAGTGACATGAGTTGGTTGGGTGGCAGATGCTGATTTGCTGTGCATAGTAGACCACAGAAAAGTCTGCTAGCACATGAGCCATGATCTGCGCCAGAATGGTTCTGGTAGTTGAGCCTTGACTTGGCGGAGTGGTGGGAGAAGCGCCCCTAGAAGATGAGGGTGAAGGGGGGAGAACTAATCTCCACATAATTATTTAACTGGTAGCAGCGCTGACACCATAGGGAGGAGCAGCGGAAGCAGCTTCAGCTGAAAATACTGGGCACTTGCACTTTTCGTGATTAATAACAAAGCATAAAGGACAAATGGTGTGGCCATTTTTTGACATGTGCCCAGAAAGAATAATCAAGGGCAGATTTGATTGTGGCGTGGGGGTATTGCAAGGTGGGTGTTGTGACAGAATGGGTGGATCATCAAAAATGAGTGAGGCCCAGTGAGATGATCAGTGCCATTTAGAACCATTAACTGCAGCATGTGGTCAGTGCCATAGGAAGCCAAGCCCTTTGAGAGCTCATGGTGGAGGCATTTGGGGGAGAGGTGGGAGGGCAAGCTGGCAAATTGGACCACAAATGTGGCCACATCTGGCAAGTGAGTTTTCATGGTTGAAATAGGAATATTTTTGTGAATTAAAAGAAGCTATTTTGCCGCCATGGTGTGGGCTTTACAAAAGAAGTCAAGATCAAATTAACCTTTAAAGAGGCGGAAGTCTATAAATTTGGTGGGTTTTTAAACTTCTGTGGCCATCTTGATGATGGCCGCGCTTACATAAGGGAAGAGGTTCCCATACTCGACCTAAAGGTAAAAACATAGGTTTCTCCTGGGGAGCACCAGGGGGCTCCTGAGCATCCTGGGAACATGCAAGGTGGTGGACTAGGTCCTGAGGCGGGATGTAGTGGTTAGAAGTATTTGTGGGGTTAGTTAGGCCATCCCAAGGGCGTTTTGGCAGCAGCCAATAAATTCCAGAAGGCGGCGCACCACCGCCCCATATGGGGGCATCAGGCATCAATTGAGTCAACATAATCTAGTAGTGGCACAGGCAAAAAAGTAGTTGAGTGTAAAAACTTTTTAACTATGAATATAATTGAATAAGTGGTAAAATTTAAAGAGAGGTAATATTTTAAAACAATGTTACATAGATCTCCTATAATGCATAGATAATGAGAAAATGAGGTTGGATAGTTTATGCTTATTGGTATTTAAACTAATCAAATAAAGCCTACTTTAATGTATCTAATTTAATATATCTTATAAAAAGATTGTTATTATAGTAGTAGTATCTAAATTATAGTTTTTTGTACAGCTTTATGCATTTTATTGATAAGGCATGTTTGGGTGGCATCAACAATAACAAAATTTTATTCATTTTTAAAAAAACATAAAAAAATTTTCAAAAATGTTTCTCTGATCAAGGACAGTAGAAATAAATCCTTATAGCTTATTGGTCTATGATAAAAATAATAAAATTTTTTTTATAGCAAGTATAATGATAAGTCACAGCTTCTGAAGAATTACACAAGTAAGTCTTATATCACCCCTGATATCTCTCTAACTTCTTCTTTAAATTATGTTTAAATACTAAATTAGTAATTTTCTTTTATTTTATTTTATTTTTTCCTCTAAATATTCATTTTGTATAATAGTATAGTATAAAACTAAGTATTTTAAGAAGGCATTTTATTCACTAATATATAAAGAACTTTGGGACTAAAAATAGTTTTATTCTAGATATTTAACAATGAAACTCTTGCATAAAAATATTTATTTTTCATAATTAACTTCTTGACTTTATCAAAAAATATTAATGGGATTTGAGATAATAAGAAAGTCAAGATCACTACTCCTGAATTGAGCCCTAATAAGTTGACTCTTGAGCCCTGATAAGTTGACTCTTGAGCCCTTTAATAAAGACATGTCTGTGAAGGCATAATGGGAAATTCAATAAGGAAGCATTATATGCACAAGAATTGATGGAGATGCCTCTTGAAATTTCACATCCACTTCCCAAATCTCAAAAGGCATAACTCCCAACAATGCAGTCACAAGTTCATTATTGACAGTTACCAATGAAGACATCAACTAGGCAGTTAATCCAGAAGGTTGTGGAAGATCCTGATTGTATGGACCCATGAAAATTCTTTCAGCATCATGTCCCCACTTTCTTTATAGATATTAAATACTTTTTAACTCAATAAAAAAGTCTACTTACCCAATTTTTTTTGTCTTCATTATCCTCTGCGCTAGATTTACAGCTTTGAGACCCACTTTGAACCTTGGCTTACAGTCAAGAGAGCTGATAAACGGGCATAAGTGGTGCTCACTACAGGGTCTCTGAGATGTCCAGTGAAAGTTTCTATCACAAAAAAGTGGATAATAATAGCAATAAAGAAGGTCAATCCGCTGACCAATCAAGAAGCATCACTCAATGGATCAATATTCATCAGTACAAAGTAACCCCTTTACAGCCTGAAAGCCTAGAATTTTGGGCCACTTTCCAAATCCCTTATCTTTTAATGATCAATATCAGTATCAGCTACAATATGAATACATTAAGGGGGTGTGGCATAGTCAGGAGTGCGTCCCACTATCACCCCCACATCGTGGATTCCAATCCCATCATGGCATAAATTGCATTCCTGTGCCAAGAGGATATCAATACATGTGGATTCATGCACCATGCCTCAGTCCAACCAAGCGAATCAGTGAAGTTAGATCATGTAATCTCGGCCTATCAGAACATGCAAAGGAAGGTTTTACCCCCAGTACTTGGGTTTTGTCCTCCACTCCTATAATTTCGCTCCCTACTCCCTATCCTCTCTATCTGTGCAATATTTGTCCCAAGGTCAGCTCACCTCAAATAAAATTTGTTATCCAATATGAATACAAAAAGATATTATTAAGCAGGTATTGAATGGCATCTACTTTATGGTAGGCTGCTTTAGTCATTCCTGAGCCTCGTCTGTGCCTTCCACAATGTAAATTTATATACCTCAGCACTACTACTCATGAAAGGATTGTCCTTTGGAACCAAACGTTATCTCTGAAGAATTACCCCATCCAGCTATACACCACACTTTACTAATATTGGTATACATCACCATGAAGTAGCTTGACAACTAGGGCTCACACAAACCCTGCACTCAAATATTGTTGATTTCTATAATGCTGCCTCATCTTATATTAATAACAATGTGAAAGCCAATGTAGATAACTAATTAATGAGTCTCACAACCAACTTGATATATTAGATAGTGAAACCTTGGGTTACCTTAGGGATCAGCTTTGTCAAAATGTACAACACCTCAAGTCCACCTGCAGTCAGTGTCACAAGCAGATTGAGGACCTAAATTGGCTGCTCCAGCAACGTTACTAGGAGTTAGCCTCCCACGGTAAAGCCTCTGGGACTGAAGTGCCTGAGGGGCCAAGAGGGCTGGAATGACTGGAAAGCCTTAGAGGTCCAGAGGAGCCCAAAGGTCCCTGCAGACCCCAAGGGCTATCCAGTTCCCTGGTATCCATATCTAATGATCCTAACGACTCCTGGAAATGAGAAGGTTTAATGGCGTTTACACACTTAAAGGATCAAATAAGAAATGTGTCTCATGGATGTAAGCTCCATGTATATGGGATCCCCTTAATTCTAAAGTTTTGATTAATTCCTTGTTATATGATATGGATAACTTTAACGCATTTGTTAAGCTCACCAATAGCCACATCTCACAGCTTTAACAAGCCTGTCAAGGTATAAAAACTAGCTTAAGTGACTGTAAAAGTCAGCTGCTCCTCCAAATGTACCAAAATTAAGCCCTTAAGGAGAAAGTTGCCCTTAAGCCCTCTATTAACTCTCTAAACAGCCATTAAGCAAAGTTCAGGAGGACCTAGAATTACTGAGATGACGATTGGACTAATGGGCCCCTCATGACTTTGTGAAAAACCAGGATTTCTGAGCCTTCTCTGGTCCCTTCCATCAGAACTCTTTTCACTCCTATTGTGTCTAACTTTAATCTCAGTTTCAAGTAGAATATAGATTAGAACAGAAAAGTATTGCCTCCCTCCTGTACACTTATGAGAGCTTAATGGAGGAGGCCAGTGACCTTCAGAAGAAGAATCACATCTGTCAGATATCCTGATATCAGACATGATGGAAAGAATATAGACCATTAGACTCCCTCAGCTAGATTGACACTTAGACCCAAGAAAGGGTTAGAGGGGCTACCTCAATAGATTGCCCTAAGCGATCAATAGTTGACACAGCTCAAATTTGACTCTAGGAAATTTCCAAAGGACCAAACAAAGCCCAAGGTACCCTGAGATGAATTCCTGTCTAATCAAGATGACAAATCATCATAAAGTCAGGTGAAAACTACTCAAAGTGAACTCAAGGCAGCTTTAAGATTAACCTAAAAAGGGGTAAGAATCAAGAGGTTGCCAAGTGATCAACCTAATTCACCCCCAGTCCCATCTGACTTGAGTATACAACTCACTATTTTTCCCTATCAAAGATATGATACAAAGGCATTATACCCTCCAGAATGCATCGCTTGAATAAGAGCCTCCCATCCAAATTTCTCCCCCTGTTAATTTTATTAATCCTTTTCCTTTTGGTATTTATATTGTTAATCACAACATATAAAAACACCTAAATTATACTATAATCAAGTTATGTTATTTATTCCATATCTTATTTTTGGGACTTTAATTCAATAAGTCCATATCTTCATACTTACCATAGGATTGATACTCTATATGATGAGACATAAACAGTAACTTGGCACTCTTTAAAATAAAAATATACTTGTTGTGCGACTTATCCAGCTTTGAGTATGACTGTTGGGCTTCTTGGGTATAACACCGTTGAGGTTTGAAAACGGAAGCCCTACAACATCCACTCTTAGTTAAAAAGCACACCCCATTAAATTATGATTCCCCATTTAAAGGAATGCCATACTTGAGACTGGTACATACTGCCCAAATCCAGGAGTTTGGAAGCACCCAAACCTAGGCCAATCAAAATCAGGCGTTCATGGCCATTTGTTTAAACAAGATAGAAAACCTATAGTACTCCAGATACATCTATACCAAAGCACACCCCTTGGTTACCACTAACTGTAATACATTAAATTACGCCATAACTACAGTAATCTCTGCAATTGGATCTTATCCTGAGGTCCAACTGAACATGATTAGCCAAAGGAGCTTTCACCGGTTTAAGGAAGTACAGAAGTTCTTAACAAAAATTTCTGCTTATACCTTGAGTTCCAAATCCTCTGTGTCTGCCTCTCCAAGTCATCTTTGAGTTCATGTTGTGGAGAACCAGAAAAAAACTTAGTGCACCTACTGCAACAGATTCCGTCATAGAGCCAAAAAATTGTTGGAAGAGACTTGCCAAGGAGGCAGGAAAGGGGCAGTCATAATAAAGGGCTAGGCGCATCAGGTTAAAATTCCTGTAACACCTCAATAACAATGGCAACCTCCAATTAGTCTGATGGTGTTTTATTGGGGGAGATGAATCAGTACTCATTGATAAAAAGAACCCAGTGCTGCTTACTTTTCATCTGATGAATCTTCTATATTTATCACTCTGCCCAAAACTTAGTACTTAAGTTACATGAATCATTGTTGAATTAACAAGGTTCCTGTCCATACTATTGTCAACAGTGGTTCCCCAAGAATGTCATTAAGTTTAAATTAATAAAACGCATCAGGAAGCTCCTGACCTACCTCACTACATGGAATATGGCACAGCTGACCCACAATGCACTTAGTCAATTGGGGTTTATTACTCACTACCAATTTTTTGCAAGTGTAAGCCTTGGGGAATAACTCCTACAGCTAGATCAGTAGAAATATCTGTTATGGACAAAAAAGGGAGAAATTTGGTGGCTGCCCCCCTTATTGCCCTGGGTGATTTAGCCCATGTGGTAGATAAAAGGTGGTTAACAGTATAATCCCTGCAAATTGCGCCTCTTCCACAATGCTTACCACCAAATAGTTGGTGTGTAAAATCCAGAAGCTGTGCCAAGATGTGGCGGATTGTAGATTCCATCACCAGTGGTAGGTAGGTAGTGCAGGTCCCCAAGAGGGGGTATCTTCAGGTTTAAGTTCCACAGGGGAGGTCAGGTTGCCTTCCACCAAAAATTAATTGCTGAAAGTTAGTATTGTCACAAAAATTGTCCATCTGCCAGGTTTTCTCAACAATTCACAAATGAGCCTGTCCCCAACAGGTATGGGCATGATTAATCTTTTTCCCACCCAATGGAGGTGGCCATATGTGGCTTAGCTGTGGATGCAACCTACCATCCACCAGAGGCGTCATCATCATTACACCAAGCACAGTCATGGTGGAACAGGTATTCTCATCCACAAATTTGATACTAATTTACCAGATCAGGTTATATCTGGGTAAGTATTAGGAAAAATTTGGAATGCCAGTCCACTGGAACCAAATCATGAAATATTTTAAACAGCTGTGTGCTTAAATTTCAATTGCCCATTTTGTGAGCATTTAAGCATCAGTCCTGACAGGTACCACTGTTGCTCCTATCTTCCCTTCCCACCATTTTGTTTTCAATAAAAAATTTTGAAAAACATCCAGACTTATTTGTGAAGCTTTAGAGTTCCATTGAACAATTAGTGGCAATTATTTCCAATTCTGGATAACCTTTGCTAGTCCTTGCAGCTGCCTTTTTCATTTTCCATCCAAAAATATGGATGGCTTTACCTAGGGTATTCAGCCTGAGGTTCTAGGTATTCACACATTTGGAGCTTCAGGAAAGTTTTTATTTTTATTATCAGCACGCTCAATGACAGCAAGCTGTCATCAAATACCTTAGCCGTTGCATTAGATAACCCTAGTTATGACCTCCTCCTCAGAATCCAGTTTCTCTGTGACTATTCCGCTGTCCTTCACTATCATGAATGGTTCTTATCACTCTTAGGGATAGGGTTCTATTGGTTTTGAGGTCTCCTGCAATATTAAGATGGAGGTCTTAGCTTGGGCCAGCCTTCTGGAAAGCAAAAGTTGGATTGAAAGGCTCAAATATCATGTGAGGATCCCTTAAGTGCAGATACCCCCTCCTGCAGTAGTTGGCCAATATGGCATGCCTATCTATTTGCCCAAGCTGACTACTATAACTCCAAAGTACCAGGTCATTATCATTACCAGGGTACATATCAATATTTCCTTGGGACAATTTCTAGAAATATGAGGCATGGATAACCCATTTTTCAAGAAGATTTTACCCTGCCCAGGAATTTTAGATCCTGCTTATACTGGATCCATATTGATGCTGCTGGCCAACCTCATTGACAAACCTAGGACAGTGGAACATTATACTCCAGCTGCTTACGTTTGCCTACTTCCTGTAAAGTCCATTGCCAATGTAAATAACTTTGGAATTTTAAGGGTTTTTGGGCTAGAATCACACCTGTCAGTGGCCCTAATTGACATCTGTATTTGGAGAGAGCTCACCAACGAGCAACGGAGCCAAATTAAGCACTCACTAGAAATATACTTTGACCATCTCACAACCTCCACATATGATCTTGAAAAATAAATGGCGTTTTACATCATTTTGAGACTGGTGGCACTCAATACATCTGATCCTGTCCATACCAAAAGCATAAGGTTGAAGAAGCTTGGTGTTGGGGATTCAACTGCAATGACCAAAAATAATCAAGGTCAAGATTTGGTATCTCAGTCTAATGAGATTGTAAAAACCCCATCAGAGATATCCAATTCTTGGATAGACCAATGTTCAACCCTTTGGATTTATTGGCCTCCTCTGAAGGATGAGTCTAAGCCATCTGAAGGGGCTAAAAATCCCACAACAAGGTCAAGCTCATCTAATAAGAACCTTATCAGATCTGACCATCACAAATATATCAATAATAATCAGCAATATTGGTCATCTATTAGAAAAGATCTTACCTTGGTTGAAGCACGAAAATCCTCACAAAGAACTACCAAACCTACCTATTGAGTTTTTGGGTTTTGCTTTTAGAGGGTTGGTTCTTCTCTGGATGCGGAATGGAGTGTTGAGCGTCTATTGTGTGAGGACAATAGACAGGATGGTGATTATAAATTAAATTATAGCTTCTTGGTAGTATTTAATTTGTATACCCTGTCATTTTTACTTGGACGATGGCACACCACCCTGATCTTACTGATCCCAAGTAAAAACTGACTAATACAAAAGAAAGTACTAAACACAAAAAAGTTTATAAATTAAATTATAAACAAGTCCAATAGTTGAATAATATTTTATTAGCGTCAACTTCAGGGTTATTTATAGGGTTCAATGTTCACCACATCTTACCCATGACATCTCATTTTCAGTGGCACTTGACCACATAAAAAGTTTATAATAACATCTACAAATACTTCAACTCAGGGCATCATGCTCAGCCTCAGGGTCAGAGTAAACACCGTCATCATTCTTGAAATGAAATTTTGGAAATGTCTTCAAAATAGCTGAACTGATTCACTTTTACATGTAATTGGCAGCACATACCAAGGCGATTTGTATCACTAATTAGTAACTAATCTTATCAAAAACTTAACCAACCTTAAAAACTAATTTTGACATAGACCAACAAAGCCCACGTGCCCAAGTCATTAAGTCAAAACTTAATCTAAGTCCAACCTAACCATCAAAGCCCTTGAGCCCATGTCATCATAGTTGAATATTATTAAGTGAAATTGCTAGGCCACAAATCTCAAGTTTGGATATACTTAGGATACACCTGATCCATAATTGCTGATATCTAATATGATTGAATATCTGACAATTAGGTCCAGTCAATTACTCAACACTACCCCTATAAATATCCCTCATTTCTAACTGATTAAAATAAGTCTATTTTTGTGTTGCATAACTCAATTTTGGTCTATCCATAACAGAGTTTTGTATTTCTGATTGGAATCTATTATTGCAACAGAACTAGTAACTTCATTGCACTTGTTTCTATCTTTGCTAGAGCTTTTAAACTAATAATTTTGTAGCCTTTGTAGATCCTGAATATCACAATTTCTATTGAAATTCCAATACTTGGGTGTCTTTTTAGCTTAAGCAGTTACTTGAAGATGGGTATCTAGTGCTTTCTGTAGCCCTTGGGCCTCCCTTCTCTTGCTAGTTCAGAAGAAGGATGGTAATTATTGAGTGATGATGGACTTTCAAAGGCTTAACTCCATTACCAAAAAGGACATTTGCCCTTTACCTCATATTGATGACTCTCTCCACTTGGTTTCTAAATCACAACATTTTTCTACTATGAATCTTGTTAGAGGATACTGGCAATCAGAGCAGCACCTGAAAATCAATTAAAATGTGCATAATAGCCAACAAAGGGCTATTTGAGTCAACTAGGATTCCCCAGCTCCTTTTCAAAAGCCCATTACCTTCCAACGTGCCATGGACAAGATTCTAAGAGATTTGGAGCTATCCTATGTCCTTGTATACCTTGGTGCTATTACTTTATTCTCACAAACATATAACAGATACATGTAACATCTCTAGGAAGACTTTAATTGTCTTAAGGAGGCCCTCATAAATCAAAATATATGAAGTTCTCTTTGTTCCAATCTGAAATGGAATTCCTCAGACATAAGGACTTAAAACATGAAATTCAGTCCATCCCAAGTAAAGTTGCTGTCATTAAGAAGATGTCACGCCCCAGAGCCTCAGAGATACTTAAATATTCCTGGTCATAGTGGTTTATCATCATCAGTTTAACCCTCAGTTTGCTGACCTAGAAAACCCCTTTTCTACTTCTATAGAAGAATGTGCCTTTTGAGTGGCACTCTGACAAGGACAGACTTCTAATACGCTGAGACTCCCTTTGTATAAAACTAATTTACTTCATTTATGTTTCAACTGGCCATTATTGATATTCACCAACTCTAGTGACATCACATTTGAGGCTATCCTAGCTCAACCTGATGAAGAACAAGTTGACCATCCAGTGGCTTACTTTAGCAATACCCTGAGCAAGGCTGAAGAATATAATAGTGTTACTGAGTGTGAGTAAATGGCTGTTTTAGTGGCGCTTAAGCATTTATGGCCCTACCTATACACCACCATTTCACCATCATCACAGAACATGCCTTGTTTTTATGATTAAATCAAATGAAAAACCCAGATGGCCAATTAGTGAGGTGGTCATTAAGACTACAGAGCTACAAACTTACCGTTGATCATGCAGGAGTGATCCATCAAAATGCTTACAGTCTTATGAGGATAACAGTGCTGGGTGCCTTAACCCATGAAAAAGACTGACTGGATGCTCTAATTGTCTAGCGTGATCAATGGGATTGGAAGCTCCTGAGATCCAAACAAAGATACAAAAATGACTTGGGACACTCAGATTAAAAAGAAACAATATATAAGAGAATCAACAAGAAATGGACCCCTTATATCTGCCATTCTTCCCAGACTGATATCATTATTGAAGGACACTAAACCATGGGACATGAAGCAGTATAAAAACTTATTTAAGTTAAAGAAACAATTTTATTGGGATCAGCTGGTTGGGACATCCAAGAGGTTTTAAAGCCTGTTTGATTTGTCATACTAATATCATGCTAGCCCTCAGTACCAACCTTTGGTTGTGGCTCTGTCAAGTTCATTTAATGTTGTCATCATTGATGCAGTGGGCCCTTTGCCCGCTGGTTTACATGAGAACAAATATATCTTATTAGCTGTGGACCATTTGACCACATGGGTCAAAGAAATTTCTGTTCCATTCACCACCATGGAAGCCACAGCCTTATTCATTATCCAATTTGTTTTCACTCATCATGGATGCCTTCAAACTTTACTTTTGGACAAAGGACTAAACATAACCTAAAAGGTAGTCCAAGGACTAACTTTGCTTTTTTGATTGACAAAAGATTCACCATCTCTTATAATACCTCAACTTATGGGGCAGAGAAAAGTGCTAGTAGTACACTTGTTTCTATCTTGTGGAATATGGCCACCTCTGACCCTACACACTGGAACCACTATCTGCCCAGCGCTTTGCTTGCTTATCAGACAAGTTACCATCAAATAATCAAGGTATCTTCTTTCAAAGCTCTATATGGGCAAAGCCCTTGGCTGCAAGTAATGTTCAACACCTTCTCAATTACTTGGTACATGAAAATTCCAATTAGATGATGAGAGCCTTAGCTGATGAAATTATCCAGCTTTAAGCTCTTGCCATTCAGAGAATTATCACTACAAAAGTAAATGAGGCATCACACTATAATGTTGGCTGGCCTCTTTACTAAAGTTTCAGTTTGGCAACCTAGTCATTTTCTATCATTGTTGACCTGGAGGTTGACAGGACAAGATTGATGTTCTTTAGTCTGGATCCTACAATGTTGTGCACAAGGAAATCTTGAATACTCCATTGCCAACATTACCCAAGAAACAGTGGTTAACTAATTCCATGGCTGGTTTCAATAGCCCTATATTTACCTCTAGCAGGATCTTAAGAGGGTGTTGTTAGGATTTGAATTAATAAGCAAGTCAAGTTCTTTACTCCAAAATGAGCCTAGATATTTTCACTAAACCCTTTCAAATAAAACCTGCACTGAAGGCACCAATGAAAATTAATCAGGAAGCATCTCATGCATGGGATATAATGGAGATACCTTCTAGAATTACACCTCCATTTCACAAATTTCAAAAGGTACAACTCTCAACAATGTGGTCATGAGGACTTCATTGATGAAGACCAATGAAGGCATCAACTAGGCAATCTTTGGAAGGATGTGGAATATCCTGGTTGTAAGGAGCCATAGAGATCCTCTCAGCACTGTGTCCTCACTTGCTCTTTAAGAACAGGATCCTTTTTAACTTAATAAAATAGTCTATTTACCCCATCTTTTTATCTTCATCAACCTCTTCGCTAGTTTTACAGCTTTAAACCCCATTTTGAACATTGGTTTACAAGAAATAGAACTGTTAAGCTGATACATATATAAATTTTATACTAAATTATATGATTTATAAGCAATTTATATGTCAGATAACTACTATACCATTATAAATGGTCAGATATTCTAGAGTCTAAATATAAAAAACATCTACAATTTTGATGATAATAATTAAAGCTAATAAGATATATAATACTGTATAAATAGTAGCTGTATAAAAATTAAATAGATAACCATTTGGTAGTAAAGTAAAATTCACAATGATAATACATAAGAATCTAAAATAAATATTGCTAGAGAAAATACATCATTTGATATAAGGGTTTTAAGTCAAGCTATTTATAAAGACACTTAAGTGATTAGCAATGATATAAGCATTTAAGATAAATGTTAGGTTTATAAAAGTATAAGTGAACATATATATTTATGCTTGATATTTTTTATACATCAGCTTGATTTATATAGTAAAAAATATTAAGAAATAAATATATAATTTTAAATATAGCATCCCTTATATATCTAAGACTTAGAGGTATATTATCTTAGAGATCACTAATTTATAAATACCTGATAGGTAATTTTATGGCTGCTTGGATGTTTTTATATCTATCAAGGTATTAAAAAATACTTTATATTGATTATGTAATTTACTAATTTTTATAAAAATTTAAATCACAATGCTTGCAAAAAGTGTACTTTATGATGGTTTATAGAACTAATATATAAAGTTGAAATTATAACGATATCTCTGAGTTTTTAGTAAAACCTTAGTAAGGTTAATAATTATATGTATATGATAACACAAGGTTCCTTACTATCCAGATTAGATCACAGTATACGACTATCTTGTAGTGTAATAAAGAATTGTGATAGCTAGAGATAATATGTTATCTCTTGATACTACCTAACCATTCCTTTATGAGAAAGTGTAAACTTTCTACTCCACTTATAAATGCAGTGAACATTATTAAGTAGGTATATACCTTTATATATGTAAGCATTGATTGCAGTAGTCTGTTTTTTATCTGGTCAATTATATTAATCCTTTGATCTAAAATGTAAATTAAATAAACTTGAACATATTAAGATACTCAGTAAGACACCTAGTGGTAAAAAAAGATACTCGACATAAGTTATTTTGAAATAAAGAATTATGTTAGGGTTACTATCTATAGATTTTAACCTAAATCACAATTTCTTTCTCTATTTCAAACCAGATAGTTTAGAACTTTAATGGCAAAAATATAATCAGGTCTGATATGGGTATTATGTATAGTCTATATAATATCCTCTTTTACAGTCATAGTTTAGACCTCTAAATTAATACAGTATGCAATGATGGCAAGAAAACTCTACTTTTATAAAAGCCAGTGTTATTAAGCTATTTAGAAATTTGAAAAAGGTAATATAGATCTGTTTTAATTACTTTAAAAGGACTTTTTGTATCTAAAGACTTCAGCATCAAAAGTTGGTTAAGATAATAATCACTATGCAAAAAATGCTTCTACATATAAAATAAGATAACCTGTTTCATAACAAATAGTGAAAGTGTTGATTACGTAGAAAGTCAAGTCTTTAATCCATATATTATTTTCTTTGAGTTCGATATAATAATAGATGTATGCTAAAAAATTTAGAGGATTCCATCTATAAAGAACAGAGTACAGTGCTCCTTATAATTAGTAAATATCAAAGATGTATAACACCTTTATAGTTTCTTTCCATATAATTTATATTGTTATTTGCACTTAGATATGATAGGGTTTTAGAAAAACATGAGTTAGTAATACGAAGGTAAACTAACTTATATATATATATATATATATATATATATATATAATCAGGGTGATTATATGATTAAGGTACATTTCATCCTTGGGAAGCAGTAAAATCATGGTTTACCAAAGCTAATTTGACAAGCTATATAGATATGAGCGTAACAACTATGCTGTTAATTTTAGTACTGAAACTTACTTCTAGTTTCTCCTTCCGAGGACAGTACTGTTACTTTAAGTAATGCAACGCTGTTTTACTATCTGATATAAGAATGTAAAGCCCATTTTAATATAAATGGAGCAAAGCCATTTGT
Source organism: Massospora cicadina (assembly GCA_022478985.1). Taxonomy (NCBI): domain Eukaryota; kingdom Fungi; phylum Entomophthoromycota; class Entomophthoromycetes; order Entomophthorales; family Entomophthoraceae; genus Massospora; species Massospora cicadina. Next base: position 54,113 of record JAKSZP010017224.1, on the reverse strand, counting down.
CTTTTGCACTAACCATTTTAAAGTTGATTAGCTATTTTATATAGTCATGAGGTTTGTAACTTAGGGTAAACATTTATATTATATTATTTTAAATTTTGGCTATATAGAAGCTGCCAAACAAAGCTGCAATATGGTCACAATACAGTATATCCTTAATATAAAGTTGAGTTCGGCTAAATAATAAACTTAAATTTTAGATAAGATTTGCAGTTTACATAACTGATAAGTTAGATTATGATATAGCAAGAACCTAGCCAGAATGTTAGTTTCCAATCTTGTAAGTGCTCAAGCTTTTTTAGTGGCAGAAAGAGCTCAAGCTTTGTTGTCTGAGAGATGAATATAATAGTTAAAATCATTAAATTTAGGTTCACAAAAAATAAAAAAAAATACTGGAAATGAGAATTAAAGATGAGATAAGCTAAAATATATATATGCAACCAAAAAGTATAATGTAAAGTATGTATTGCTTGTTAAAAATTGATAGGATAAAAAAGTAACTATAAGAAATTTAGGCTTTTAATTACTGCGTTATAACTATAGCATAGTGGAGATATCGAAAAGAGCCAAAGATAAATTAAGACAAAGCTCTAGATATATAGACGACTAAGTATATTAGCGTAGCTAAGGATGTGCAGAAAACATAAGCAAAGAGTTTAAAATAAAGCTATACGATGAAACTTGAAAAGGTGATAGCGCAGTGGAAACCATTTAATGATAAATAATAACTCAAAAGATAGGTCCAAGAAATTTACCACAAGCTATAAGATAGAGTACAAAAAAATAAGCAAACGAGCTGAATAATTTAGAGGTCTTGAGAAGACTCATCCTTCTTAGTTTTCTTGGGGAGGAGGACACCGTGGATATTGGGGAGAACACCACCTTGAGCGATGGTAACGTGACCTAGAAGCTTGTTCAGTTCCTCATCGTTGCGGATAGCAAGCTGAAGATGACGAGGAGTGATACGAGTCTTCTTGTTATCGCGGCAAGCGTTGCCAGCCAATTCGAGTATTTCAGCGGTCAGATATTCAAGGACGGAAGCGAGGTAAACAGGGGCACCAGCAGCAATACGCTGAGCATAGTTTCCACGCTTCAGATGGCGGTGAAGACGGCCAACGGGAAACTGAAGTCCAGCCTTAGCGGAACGAGAGTGAGCAGATTCAGAAGCTTTGATTGTGGCTTTTCCTTTACCAGACATGTTAAAATAAGTCTAGGATTGAAAACTAGTTGCTCCATATCTTTTCTGCGTTTTGATTTTATAGTTTTTGAAGACTTAGGCTTCGAAATGAATGTAATCCAATTTCACGAGTTATGATTGGATTTCGATCACTCCCAATCGAAATCCAAGTCGAGACGAAGTTCAATCCAAACTTTGAATTTCAATTTTCTAGAAAGGTAAAATGATGGCGTCATTTGTTATTAGCTTAGCTGCATTAATGAACTTATATTATTTGATTTCAAAGCGAAGTTATACTGAAAATCAAAGCGAACACCAATCAGTAAGAATGAACCCTTTGTAAAAGAAAAAATATAACAGCACTCGTCGCGTTAATAAACTTTGTTTAAGACTGACACCAAACTTTATATTTATTGTACACTTGTAACTTTTTTAAAGCATCAAAATAAATTTTATTTATATTTTAGTTTTAATAACACTTACCAGAATATTATTAGAATAATTAAATCGCATCAAAATATTTCTCTTTATTAATGGAGAGTCAGCAATATTTTAGATGTTCTGCTAATTTATATAGATTCAATTTTGATAAGAATAATTTATTCACATGCTTATGTTAAATCAAAATTTAAATTAAAAATGGCTTCCAACCTAGACTATGTTCAGTAGTTAATTGTTAGTACATTTTTTCTCAAATTTAATTTGTATAGTGCATTTTTTTTCTTGTGTTTATATCATAGGCTGATAGTTAAGTTAATTAGTATGAATTAAATATACCCTTTAATTAACTTGACAGACCATTTAACAAATAAATATTATATATAAACATAAGTAATGTTAGATATTTCACATATTTTTATACCTATATATATATATTTATATATTTATTTATTTAGTGATGTATGCCTCTTTACAGAATAATTAACTTAGGTAGCAAACAAAGATTAAAATATTTCTAGTAAAGTGACATTAAAATTTTCTCTATTAAAATAATAATGACTGCTTAAGATACAATTGTTTTAATTTGCAAGTAAAAACTTTTTGGTTTCTGGTCTAGTATTATATGCAATCTGGTCTTCTTCTATATACAATTAATAAAAAATGACAGGAATAACAAATGATATTTATATGATATTTATATCCACAAATTGATTTATGTTGTATAACTTAACTCTTTAGTAAAGTTAACAGAGAATGGACCAAGTTCTATATATAATTTAGGTATCAAATTTATGAATTAATTAGTGATAAACTCTTCTTAAATATAATCATTTTGAACATATGCAGCTTAGATATACCATATTTTTATACTTTTAGTTACATTGCTTAGTTATATAGCTTCAATTTATTTTATTTTGTTAAAAATTTTAATATATAATTTCATAGAGTAAGCATTTAAACTTTTATATTCTCAAAACAAGGGTAAGTGAACATAAGTTTAAAAATTTAGTAACATTTAAGTTCATAAAAATATACTATCTGCCATAAACCCCTAATATTTTACCAGTTTACTTTATACTAGCCCTGTGCATATTTTATAGAATCTATTATTTCTAGTCCTGTGCATATAGTTTAGAGCTGTGCTGCTTTGAGTTTATAATAATGGTAGAAAAGATTCAATATGTACTTAAACTAGATAGCATAAGTGTATAAAGATTGTATATAGTATATGCTCAAGTAATATTTTCTTAAGCAATAGATAGTATTTGCTAATTTAGTTTTTATTTACTTTTTTTTAACTTTGTGATTGCATATATGTGAGTTTTTAAGCTAAGATATAACAATACAGATAGATTTTATCTTTTTTGCTTTATTTTGCTTTGAAATGTATTTAAGTATAAAAGTCTAAACTTAAAAGTTTAAATAAATAAGTTCATATATTAATGGATTGTAATTGCCTAAAATCACTTTTAAATAAGATTTTAAAAAAAACTATATAGATTTATATTTATCTTAATATCTTGGACTGTAAGTATTATTATCATAGAATATTAAAAGACTAAACTATTACAAATATATATATATATTGGTAATATATATTATATTATTTTAAATTTTATTTGAGGTGGGCCAACCTGGGGACAATACCACACCAATTGAGGGGAAATTAAATGAATGGGAAAGGAGGATAAAATCCAGAGGGAGCTAGGTAGGGTAAGCTGGGGCCTTCACGTGGTGCAACCAAGGAAAGCTTGTAGAAACATGAGTGAGTAGCTAACACCAGAACCCAGAGAGGTGCCCTGGAAAGGTCTGGTAGTGGCCTGGATAGGGAGTGGGATGGAAGCTAATGACTGTAACCCAAACTGTTCTTGCAGGTGCTTCCACTCTCCTTTGAGGGGGAATATGGGCAGAAAGGAGAGGCAAGAGTTGGGCGTATCATCTGTCACACTACTTTCCTATGGGGTGGGGTGCTGCAAAATCAGGTCTCAGCAACAAGGGTGGGGCAATCCTGATTGGCTGAGCTTCATCTCACCTGTCTACAATAATCACTGCAGTTTTCTAGGTTGGCCTGAAACCTGGATAGTGGCCAGTAGCTTATGTGGGCTTACACTGGTGCAGCAAAAGGTGAGAGCACTCATGTACTAAAATGATGGACCAACCTAAAAGGGCTGCAATAGTTCCTATACAAAAAGGGCCCAGAGAGAAAACTTCATCACAAAACCAAACTGGAGAGACCAATTTTATTAAAAAAAACAGCAGGGGTAACTTCTGCTGCAGAGGGGGCTTTGGTCTCTTTTGCTGTGGTGGCTGCTAATGGATTTGGTGTCAAAAAAAAGCTTTTTGAAGCGGGGAACTCCAGCCCATTAAGGATCTGATGGCAAGCAAGGTGGAGAGCCTCAAGAGGGTTCACACCATGAAAGTGAAGACTGGATGGTCTAAGGAGATGCTCATGGTCAGGGTGATTGAGGTGTGTGGGTTTGCCCCACTCCATATTTCACATTTGGCTTCTGGGTTTAAACCTATGACCTTCCAGTCTAAGCTTCAAAAGGAACATGTTTTGGCTGCCAGTTTGAGCACAAAGAATGAGGAGGCTGTATGTCTTGACATTGGCACCAAGATCAAAAGGTTCATTCTGAGGGATGTACCACCTGTGATCACTAGAGGGGCTATGATGTCTCAGCTGAAAGGCTTTGGCAGAATGATCTCCTTTAATGAGAACAAGCTGGTAAAGAACTTGAAGCAGAAGGATGGTAGCTTGAAAAAGTTCACTGTAGGATCTGGGGGACTGGGTTTTGAAGGTTGAACTTTCAAAATCATATGGGGAGTTGCCTCATTCAGTCACTATGGGGACCTAGAGTGTCCCTGTGGTACCACTAGACAGGTGCTTCTTGTGTGGTGTGAAGGGGTACATCAGAGCCAAATGTCCTCAGGTTCAACCTCCTGTAGCAGTGGCCAAGCCTAGCAGGCCTAGCGTGGGGGTGCCAGTGATGGCGCCCTCTGAGAAGGAGAAATTGGCTCTCCAGAAGGCGTTGGAGAGCTGACTGAGATGTCAGCCAAAGCAAGGGAGGAGGCTGCAGCTGGCATCACTTCAGAGGTGGTGACTGGAGTGCTGAAAAGTGTGAAGAAGGTCAATAAGGAGTCAAAACGCTCCCAGAAGGTGAGGGAAGCAATGAGACTCCAAATCGAGCTGAGTGGTACTTTGGCACAGTACACAAAGGATATTATGGAGGTGGTCGCCTCCCAAATGGATGGGGTTCTCCCCATCACTTGATCGTGTAAGAGGTGGGCAACCATAAGGGATGTGGGTGTGACTGAGCATGCAAGGCCCATAGGGGAAGAGGTGAGGGAGGTGTTGTAAGTCCTGGGGACCAGCCCCTGCAACTGGATAGGGAGCAACACCCCTTTTTGGAAAAAAGGGGTCCAAAGGCCCAAGTGGACCCCCTGTTGCAGTTGAGTGACTTGGCGCATGTGGTAGATGAGTGCTGGGTGACTGCCCTTCCCCCTAAAGATAACCAGGTTTCTCCCCTTCCCCCCTCCTCAACCCTGGTAAGACTAATAGAGGGGGCCTGCCAGGAGATTATGCAAGCCAGGGGCTATGGGCAGACCCCTGGGACCCCTCACTCACCAGGAAAAGCATGCCAAAATTTTGTGGAAATAGCCAGTACTAGTGTCAGAGCCCAGTCTGCAAATTATGGGCTGGAGGAGACAGTCTGGACTGGCCAGGGCAGAAATTAGATCGGCACACAATTTGGGTTTTAAACCAGGTTACAAGCAACTCTGACCAGTTGCCCCTACTCTCCAGGATGGATCTGGGAAGTTCAGATTGCACAAATAGTCAGATCAAGAGTTCAGACCAGGTTGCAAATGACTAGCACCGTGGTCACAGCCCCCAGAACAAATATGGGGAATCTGAACCATTTGAACAGGCCAACTTGAATGGTCAGGGTCCAGATCAGTACCATCGACCTGGTTTGGCCCCAAAGATTTAAAAAAATCTGCAAAAGTTTTTTTTTGTTTTTGACAAGATTTTGGACATTCTCCTGCCCTCCTCCCCACCAGCCAACAAAAACCATCGCCAATCCCCAATCACCCAATCCCTCAGCATCCCCACTATGTGATTCTCCCCATACTTAAGGCAACTGCCCTGTCGAGGGGCAGTTGTCAGTTCATTCTCTAATCTTCCCATGCTTTGCACCAAATAAAACTCGGATACCCCAGACACCTTGTTGCAGCCTCCATCTGCTTACTTTTTTTCATAATTCTGCCGATTGATCCAGCAAAGTGCGCCACTATCCAGATACTCATTTTGATGTTCACCAACTGGGTCATCCGGTTACTTGACCCTGCCACACGGCAGCAGATTGTATCTGCCATAAACTGTCTCACCCCAACAATAAAGTCAATTCTCCACCCACTTTTGCGTATTCATCTAATGCAAATCCATCCACTTTTTCATATCCATCTAACGCAAATCTGTCCGCTTCCGCACATCCATCTAACATGAATCCATCTGTTTGCTCCATCGCTGGGATCTCTGAGACTGTTCCCCTGTTGGAGCAGCGCCAGGGTGCCCCTGCCCTGGTGCTCACAAACTTGGCCCCCATACCTGGCTTGTCCGCTACTGGCCCCACCCACCTGGGGGCCCTGGAGCACCCTACCCAAGGGAAGCTCAGCCCCAATGCTCTCTGCATGTCCATTTCCCTCTCCACCCACACCCCTGTTCACGCGGTGGCCCCTGTGCTGCCCCTTGTGGGTACACAGACTAACCTGTTTGAAGCTGAAGGCCAGCAACTGCAAAAAACTGGAGGAGTTGTCATCCTCCCCACCTCTCCCGCCCTTGGGGGTTGCCCCCACAAGACTTGCGGTTGCCCCCATTGCAACCATCTGGTATGCCTGAGGGCCTTTAGTACATTAACAAACCTTTACTTTCCTCACATCCCCAATAGATCTCCCCTACTTCAAGTTGCTTGGACCGCTGTGCCTTTGGCATTCTGGGCTCTCCACTGGGTGCTCACACACCCAGACTGGGAGCCCAGTCTAATTCTTATCAGCCAAATCCATGACAGGTGTTGTCTGCTATCAATAGTGGGCCAATGCCTTCTAACCCAATGCCTCCACCCAAAGTGGAGGGGTCTATTGAGGACCCTGGCAATGGCAAGATTCTGGAGGATGCTGTGACCGAGCAGCCTCCACCCCTGGCTCAGTCTAGTACTGAAAAGGGGAGAAAGAAACGTGGTCCCACTAAACCAGCTGAGGTGGAAGAGGATGGGGACCCCCAGATCCTGACACCAAGGCCTCTTCAGTTTTGAACCTATGGTGATCAGGGTTGAATTTGCTAATGTGCAGGGTATGAATAGACTCAAGCAGTGGCAGCGGGTGAAACTCTGATTGCAACAACATGGGATAGATATTGGCTTCCTCACAGAGACTAAGTCCAAACCTGGGGTGAAAGAGGATTGGGCTTTCCAGTTCCTTCAGAAACAATCATTTTACTATCATTTGGTGAATCAACCAAACTCAGACTCACCCTCAGGGGAGGGAAAGCGGGAGGGGAGAAGCCAAGGGGGTATCTTGGTCTGGTGGGCGGACAAGGTTAAAGTGTTGGATAAAAGGGTATTGGTTCCTGGAAGAGCAGTGGCAGTAATGTCACTGTTTGGAGAGGAATCAATTTGGTTTATCAGCATATACGCGCCCAATTCTGGATCTGAACAGAAGGCCTTATTCCAGAAGGACAGCCTAAGGATTCAGGAGGAAGGCATTGGGGGGTCAGTAGTGCTAGGGGGAGACATGAACTGTGTCTGATTTAGGAATGACAGGGTTGGAGCTTCAGGCAACTGGAGTTCTGATCCTGGATCCCACGAGTTGGCCAGTTTTATGATCAACCTTGGCCCACTGGATGCGTGGAAAGCTGGCCATGGTGAGGAGGGAGAGACTGGGTGGACTCACATCCAGGGGGATCATTTCTCTTGAATTGACCTTGTGTCAGTGCCCTAGCCTCTCCTGAGTCGCTGCAAGTTGATCCTTCAGAATCATGATCCAGGAGCTTCAGACCACAGGCCCCTGGAACTGCAGATCAGCGACCCTCAGGTTGCTTCTGCAGGGAAAGGGATCTGGAGACTGAACCCTGAACTCCTGAAGTGGAGTCCACTTCAGGATATCATGGGGAAGAAGGTGAGGTGGTGGAGAAGCCAGATTGTGGGGAAGCCAGATGTGCCAGTAATTTGGATGCAGATGAAGGCTGATCTCAAGATGGCTTGTAAAATCTTTGGGAGGCATCTAGGGTCATGCGTTCGGGGTATGAAACCTTGGAGAGGATCTTTGAAAGTACCTGCAAGCAGGCTATGGCCATGGGGGCATCTGCCTACACGTCCAAGGCTGAATTGTATGTAAATTGATAGGAGCCTTCATGGTGGACTGCCTCAAACAAAGGAAGTCTAGGTGGGATGAGGATTCTCTCAGCAATGTGGCTCTACTCTGAAAGGCAGTAGGGGCATTCTGACCTTCAGCAAGGTTCTTGTCACTTTGTGATGGGGGAGTTGAGGTGAAGGATGCAGCTCGCATGGCTGAGGTGGCCAAATCCTACTATGAGGACCTTTATGGCCCCTCTGAGAATGACCTGAAGGCATCCAAAGTACTCTCAAGTGGACTGGGGGTACTGCCAGAGGAAACTCAGCTGCACCTATGTAGCAAGATCCACAAATTGGAGGTTTCAGATGCCATCCACAATGGCAAGAATGGCAAGGCTCCCGGGGAGGATGGGTTGATCCTGTAGCTCTTCAAGTTATTTCAGGCAGAAATGTCTGAGGTGCTTGCTGAGCTTTACAATCAACTCCTAGCCTCTGGTACAATTGAGCCGGCGTTAAAAAAGGGTGTAGTGGTGGTGTTGTATAAGAAGGGCGATCCCTCCCTCATGGGGAACTATTGGCCTTTGACCCTGCTTAATGTTGACTATAAGATCCTAATGAAGATCCTAACCAATTGACTAAAGGGGGTTGTGGCAGATGTTGTTGGGAAAGAGCAGAATGGGTTCATCCCAGGATGCTCAATTAATGACAGCTTGATGCTGCTTCACCTGATAGAAGAGTGGGCAAGTAAACAGTATGACCAGAGGGGGTGGCTACTGTTTCTTGATAAAGAGAAGGCATATGATCAGGTGAATTATGAGTTTCTTTGGGAAGTGTTAAGTAGGGCTGGAATCAAGGGGCATTTGCTGAGACTGCTTAAAGCGATTTATGAGAAGGTATAATTGGTTGTCAATATCAATGGGGTCCTCTCCCACCCCTTTAGGGTGTGTAGGGGCATGCGTCAGGGAGACCCTCTATCTCCCTTGTTGTTTGTCTTGCAATAGAGACCCTTTCAGTGGCTCTCAGAAATTCAGACTGGAGGAAACTTACCATCAACGGCGAGGAGTACTCTCATTCAATGTTTACGGATAATATGTGGATTTATGTTTCATCAGAGGAGGAGGAGAAGGTGGTGATGAACATTCTGAAGATGTACCAGAACGCAAGCAACACTAAGGCCAATCTGTCAAAATCCAGGGCTTGGCCCATTGGCAGAAAAGCGACGTTGGGTGTGGCATCATAGAGCTCAATCCCCTGGATGGCAACAGGGGAGGGAGTTTCTGTACCTCAGGTGTCCCATCCCTGGGTGGGCGTCACCACACAAAATTTGGCTCAAACTTGAAGCGGACCTTAAAAAAGTGGCTTGGAAGTGGCAATGGCTCAACTTATCTTATTGGGGCAGGGCCATTGTCATGAACACTTTCATTATTTCCAGACTATGGTACATTGCCAGATTTGTTCCACCGCCGGCATCTTCCATCAGAAGAATACAGAGTTCAATCATCCAGTTCATTTGGCAAGGGTGAGCGTCAAGTACCAGTTACTCTAACTTTTTCAGGAGGTGAAGAAGGGGGGCATCGGTCTGATTATTTTGGGAGTATGATCAAAGCACTGCAGCTGAAATGGATTGCATGGGTCGCTCAGGAGGGAAAATCCATCTGTTGGTCTCCAATACTGGAGGACTACCTCTCTAAGGCTTGCAAGGACAGTTCAAACAAGGATCTTGGTGTCAGCTGGGGCATCAATCAATGGGCCATTCCAAGTGCAGAGAACCTACCAGGCTACTGGAAGGATTACTTTAGAGCTTGAACAGGCAGCAAGAGTAGATTAGAGGGTGGAGAGTGGACCATTGAAAGGATCCGGGCAATTCCCCTTTGGGGAGGAGCTTGGGGACTGGAGATGGAACCTCGTTTGCACAAGGCCTTCAAGCACTTTATTGGGGTAGTCCACTGGGGGGACCTCCTTGATGACGATGACCAGAGGGTGCTTAGGGTGGAAGCAGCCAATAATGTTACCAGCACCTCCAAGGGGCTGGCAAGGAAGGCATGGGATGTTGTGGAAGCAACTGAACTGCCTTCTTTCTGGAGGGAAGCAATTCCTTTTCTGGCTGCATTAGAGGCTGGGGAAGCCTGTTCAGAAGGTCATGGAGGGCAGGATTGGTGGGTGTTCCTGTGAGGAAAAGAAGGCTGGAGATACTCCAGATGGGAAAGCCTCTTTGTCCTTTGGGACTGGCTCAAGGTGGGGGAGGTAGCGGTGTCTGCTTCTCAGATTTCACAACTGCCAGGTTCTGGAAGCTACAAGACAGAGAGCTTTGATTGACGTACTTGTACTGGATCACTTGCAAAATGTGACCTGGCCTGATGGACTTGTGGGGGAGGAGGGTTAAGGGATGCTGGTCTATACTAGTTCAGAACTTCCTCACTCAACTCTGTAGCAACATCCTGGTCACTGGGGCGACTTTGCGTAAGTGGAGTAAGCATAAGGAGGATGACCTTCTGTATGCCTGTAAGGTATGTGGAGGGGTGGAGATGGCAAAGCACATCTTCACAGAGTGTCCGGCAGCGGAGGCTGTGTGGAGTAGTGTTCTTCTTTGGTATGAAGCATACCAACCAGGGTGTAAGTTATCCTCTGGTCATCTTGCATGGCAAGAGATCCTGACTGTGTATGCCTCACCAAGTCTGCTTGCAGAAAAGGAGGGGTTCAGGGTCTGGTGCACAATATGGGGGGAGGTGATGTATGGTCTATGAATTGCCAGAAACCAGCGTTGCTTCACTTCAGAAGGAATCCAGACAACAAGCTCCCTGGCCATAGTCAAGTGACAGCTAGAAAAAGATGTAGAAAGCTATGGCAATCTTCTTTACTCAAATAAGTCCAACTTGGGGGTCAGTCTGGTCTCATTCCTCACAGTAAGGGATGGGAGGCATATCTCTGAACTGGGCGGGTAGCCTTTGCTACCTGGTATACCAAACAGTGAAGAATATGTCAGTTTAGGGGTGATGTGAGCCACCCCATCCGCGGTTGGGCCCACTTTGGTGGTGCTTAGATTTGCACAGCCCCAGTGCGGCGGGGCAGTACCCCAGATTTCATCCCACAAAGTTGCCTGCACTGGGTGCCCTAATGGGCACACAAAAACTCAAGGATAAAATCTGGAAAACCTTCATGCGCAGCTTATGATAGGCCAGGAACTCCATGGACCGCCTTTGCTATTTGCTATCTTGGTTTGTGGCATTGGTGCGCAATGCCAACACAGTCATAGTCATCCCCTACCCAAAGTTCCTATTACAGAATCAAACTTGGGGAGGCAGTGGTATAGGGTCCATATTCTACCACTGGGGTATCCTCCCCTTATATTATTATAATATACAATTTCAATATAAAAATTTAAAAAATTTGTGTTAAGTATTTTTGTGATAATACCTTGTTACTTCCTTTTTTATATATTTTCCCTTTCTTAGTAGCCCACTACAAAAAATATTAGCCTAGTTCATTTAGCCTTATTTATATTCATACTTTTACCATATAAGTATTAATTTAAATTACAAATTTACTTCACATCTACATATACACAAGTTCCTTTATATTCTCACATTTAAATTCTAATACTTAGCTAAATTATAAACTGTGAGCTACTTACAGGTACTTAATAATGCAAAGCTATTGTATATTATATAAAATCCAATTTTTATATATATAATGAGTTAGTAAAATAATTTGAAGAGCCATTTTGAGAATATTTTACTGTTAAGCAATATAATTTTGTTCAAACTGCTCTTGATACAGAACTGAAATAAGATCACTAGTCATTGCTTAATAGTGACTATGAGCACATATAGGTGATAGCATGAGACTTACCACTCAGCTATATAGCTCTAGCTAATATTTACATGTGATTTTTAATATATGAGCCAACTTTTAAATATGCAATCTCTGTAGTTCATTTTGTACTTTAAAATCAACTTCAGAGCTTTTAGAATCCTTTTTTCTAATACAAGTGATAGTTTTTATTATAATACTTTATAAATAATGTTAAGAACTTTAATAAATTTTTAGCTTTAATTATAATTGTATTATAAGATAGAATTTCTTATGTAATTATAAATATACAAAAAGCATATATCACTATTAATTCTGTAGCTAAAGTCTTGATTGACATATTATAAATGCTTTAGCTATTCATCAGACTTTACTAACTTTAAATAACATATAAGCTTTTTATCAATAACATTATATTATGTCAACAAGCGTGGGTTTAAGCATTAAGTGATAGTACCAAACTTATTCTTACCATGACCTTAGGTGCTATATGACTATTGTTTCATGTTACTATAAGCTAAAGTTAAAACATATGATGGTCATGAAAAAAGGTGGTATATCATACCCTAAGAGATCTACTTGATAATTGTAAATAAAGTGTATTAAACCTACAATTAAAGAATTAAGAAAGAAGTAAGAATGGGTATAATAAGAATTATTAAAAGTTAAAGATTTCATTAGACTTATAAAAGATAAGATAAATATCCAGGGCAATATATGTTTCTAAACTTAGTAAGGACATCTCTGAGGCTAAAAATATAATAACTAAATGTCTTTATTAACTAAAGATATACAATACTATATAGGTCAAGGATAGTTAATGGTTGTACAAAAGTTTATCTATTATACAAAGGTTTGTATAGATTTAGCTATATTATTATGGTATAGTAGATATAAAAAATAATGTTGACTCAATGCACCACTAATGCCATACTAATTAAAATTGATATATAAAGGTAATCAAGGTGGTTCAACCTTGGGAAAAATATACTGCACCAAGATTTTTTTAGCCAGGCACAGGTTTCAAACTTGTGTTGAACAAAACCTGCACTAGACCATCTAGTACTAAAAAAAAACCTGCACTAGAGTGGAAGCAGGAATTACCCTGACAGGCTAACCACCAATTAAAATTGATATATATAATACTATATGGAATTATATCACCATTAATATAATTTTGTTTCCTTGTAGATTATAACTTTATGGTATCTCTTTATGGTAAACTTATAAATTTTTCATGTTTTATATAAGAACATATACTAACTATACTCTTTGTATTAAAGCCACATAAGTCAACACAGTAAAAGATATATCAACTCATATAATTTATCAAAAAGCCTTTAATAAATTTACATCCATACACAAAGGAAAATATAAGATTGGTTCTGCTATAGATAAGTTACTTGTAAATGTAAATATATGCTATTAATTACCTCATCAACGCCAGAGGTATATAGACCTTTTTTTAGCATCTTTCCTTTTTAAAATATTTTAAGTGTATAAATAATAATCAACATAGAGATTCTCTGACACTTTTTTTACTAAAATGCTGCTCAGTTATTATAGCTTATCATAGTGTCATAGTAAACATCTAGTAGTAATGTACATTAATCAGTAACTGCCAACTAAATGCCAATGTTATAGTAGACTAAGTTAAAAAAAGCTTCTGTATAAACATATTATGAAAATCTATCATGGTTTAGATTTCACTGTTAATCTTATAAAGATCATATCAATTTTTGTACTTGTATTAACTCTGTCTTGAATTTCCTGTCTCACAATACAAATGGTGTTATTGTATGTAATCATCTAGTAAAAAGATTAGAAAGTTAAGTATAATAGAAAAAAGTCAAGGTTACTAAAAATCTTTTATAATAAGAAACACTCTATGAGATGACATACAAAAATCATTTTATACAATCATATGCTGTCAGGATGATTAAATAAGCTAATCAAAAAATATTCTAATAACTAAGTGAATGTTTAAATATAATTACTCCCTCATATTTACTTTTAAAATATGATCTTATAGCTATAATATACATTATAAAATACTTTATAAAATGGTCTGTTATTGATTTTTAGGCATAGTAAAAGGTATACTATGTAAAAAATCTTTTACCAAAAATAAATATGATAAAATCAGTGAATAATTTAATAATATAAAGCTTTAGATACAAATTTGAAGTCTAATCAATATATATATATATATATTGACTTTTTAGTATGCAAATTGTAACATTTATAATAAACTATGGAAAAAAGTCAAAGTTTGAGACAAAAAACTTTTAAGAAGCATATGCATAGAAAAACAGAGTGCAATAAGTGTTAGGGACTGGTGTATCATTGACCAGGTTTGGGGCAGCAAACTGTGAGCTAGCATAAATGAGGCTTTGGAGCATTTATGACAAGAACATAAGATGCGTCCAAGTACAAGAATTGGTGGATATACTGGAGTTTGAGTCACTCAAAATTAAGTTTTTTAGTAAAGGAAAGGTGAAAGAGAGATAATTGGAAGGTTAGGGTAGTAGATCAGGATAATAACAGCTTAGTAATTGCTTGGATAGTAATTTAATCTTTACAGAATATATTTATTTAATGCAATGTTTCAAAAAAATATACCTTAGTCATATATGCCTTCTCACTCCCTGCACTAACTCAGGTGTAGTTAATTTTTTGGGAGTGGTACTATTATTCTTCTGAGATCTTGTAATTACTGTGGGAATCCAGCTGATTCTTGCTTGCTGGTGCTTGATGCCTGCTGGATTCCACAAAGATTATATAAAAAATTAAAGAAAAAAATAAAGCGTGAATAAAAATTGTATTTTTATGGTTTTTATTGTAAGCACAATAAAGGTGAAAAATGACAACCCTCAACATCTGACTATTTAGTATTTAAAATAATTTGAGGGTCAAGGGAAATTTGAGAATATGTCTAGAATAGCTTAAACTAGTCCAAATTAGGAAATATGCAGGAAGAGCATATCACAAATTTGGAACTTGCTTCAAGGCAATGTAACAAAAGAAGAGGAATTTTTTTTAGTACTAGATAAAGAAGAGGAATTTTGATTGGCTAAAATGTACCCATAAGGTAACATTTTTATGCACTTTAGCCAATCACCGCCCAAGAAATTTTTGCATCTTGGGGGACCCCACTAAGCCTATAAAAAAAGGGGGGGGTCCCCACATAGGTGCATTGAAGGACTTTGGGGTGATGGGAGGAGTGCCTTCCAATGGTAGCCCTGAGGTCTGTGGTGAGGTCCAAGTAATCCAACCAGCCAATTTTACTGCTAGTGCCCATACAGGTTTCAAACTAATGTTTCCCCAATTAATGGGGTTCCACTGAGAATTGGCCAGGGACTTTTGGCCAATCTCTTCAACTTCCTTATTTTTATTATTAATAATTGAACTCTTTACCACATCAGAAAATTGCAAATGGCTGACATTTCCCCTCTTTGGCTGAATTCAACCTAAAACATTCTTATTTCTCAGCTGAGAAGGCAAATGTCTGACAATTACTGCTTGCACATGATTTAAAATGTAATTGAAATTATCTCTCACTTCACAAAAATTAGTTTGTTATTCAACTAAATGACTTAATCTTATTGCAATTATATTTTGTATGTGATTGATTGGACCAATCTTATTGCAATTAATCTTTAAAATGCTTTTAATTAATATAACTTCACCACATACTTTCTTGATTTGATGTAAAATATCTGGAATTTATGGAATTTCACTCATGTCAGGCTTTGTCCTGAGATCATCCCCACCTAATGCTGAAGCTATCTGCAAGGTCTTCTTTTCCCATTTCTTCATAAGCTTTCCTGCATTCTTCATATTTTCCTCAGGCTCTCAGGTACTTTCTTCAGTGGGATATCCTGTCCATTTTTGATCAGATATTTCACTTGACCATGATGTGTTTGTCTTTCTCTAATAGCTCTAACTCATGCTCAGGACAGGGACATTTAATCAGTGGTGGTACTATCTCTTTGACTTTCTGGTGTGTTAAGGAACTTCCTTCTTTTTTGTGCAAAAGGAACTGATAGAACATAATATGGATCTTCCAACCTATAGGCAGCGCAAGATGATAAGCCACCTTCACTATAACCTTTGTAAACCTGCATGGATGCGCCAATGAGCAATTATCTGACATGGTACATCTAAAGAAATTTTGCAAGCATCCAGGTAGGTTTGGCTACCTATCTACAACACCTTGCCAGGAACACGCTTCTAATTTGAAACGTTATTGTATGTATGTACTTCCCAGTTCAGATTTGCCAAGCAAAGTGCATGAGTTTGATGAATGTTTCTCAAAAATTTCTCTCCCAGGGGTGTTGTCTACTTCATCAGATGTAACAGTTCCCAGTTCACATCATGATTGTAGTTAGCTTTGAATGGTGACATCTCAGTTGAGGAATGGTCTAGAGTGTTATAAAAGAACTGGACCATAGGCAAAAACTCAACCCAGTTATCCAGCTTCACATTGACATAGCTTCTCAAGTACTGCTACAGCACCTGATTAACTCTCTCTGTATGACCATCAGTCTGTAAATGGTGTGTGGTGGATAAACATCTTTTAATTCCATGGTCTACAAGGAGCTTTTACCAAATCTTGATGTAAAATAGGCCCTCTATCTGAAATCAACTCCTTAGGAGTACATGATACAGAAATACATTTTTAAAACAGATAAGCTATCCTTCTGGCCGTGACATTGGTAGTAGATGGGATAAAAAAACCATTTTAGTATATCTACTTATCACAAACAACAATACATTAAATCTTTGGGAACTGAGTAGCTTTACTACAAATTCATAAATATTGACTCCCATGGCTTTTGTGCCTTTGATAATGGTTGCAATTGTCCTTCAGAATGACCTCTAGGAACCTTGGTGCGCCCACAAACCTCACATTCTGCACCATATAGTAAGACTTTTCCTCTAAGACCAGGCCATCATAAGTTCTTTGAATCAGCTGTATTATTTTATTCTTTACATGGTGTCCTGCCATGCCTACATTGTGGTGCTTGTGTATGATCTCCAATCTCAAAGGTCCTTCTGATATATAAAAACAATCTTTCTAAAATACTGACTGAACCTTCATAAGTAACCTTTTTTTGTAAAACACACTGTTTAAGTTTTGAAAAGGATCATTCTTCAGTTTCTGACAGAAAGCATCAGCATTCTAGACATCCAAAATCTCATCTTCATGGCCCACTAGTACCAGATGAGATAATAATGAAGCGGTATCCTTGTTCTTCAGAAGCATCTGTGTATTAAACTCAGTAATTTACCCTTCTGCAGGTATCATGTCAGGATGACAGCTTAGGAAATCTGGAATTACAAACTTTCCCAGGTCTGTAACCAATGTCAAAGTCATAATCCACCAGAGTAAGTGCCCATCTGGCCTGACGCTGATTTAATTGCTGTGAGGTGAAAATGTAAGTCAAGTTCTTATGGTTGTCAAAACTTCACTGGGTACTTTGCCCCACACAGGTACTAGGGCCAGTGTTTTAGATATGAACTGTGACCAACATCACTTTATCATAGATTGGATAGTTTCATTTCACTGGGATAAATTTTTTGTGGTAGACTACGGGATGAAGCCTACTATCATCCCCATCCTACAACAAAGCCCCAAGTTCATATCCTGAAGCATCAGTATTGACCACAAATGGCTTATCATAGTTGGGCATGGATAACACTGATGAAGAAACAAAAACAGCATTCAGGTCAGAACAAGATTTTCTGTCACCTGGGACCAGTTATATGGAACACTTTCTGATGTGAGCTGTGTTAAGGGTAACACAATAAAAGAATATTTGAAAATAAAATCCCTGAGAAACTTGCTAAGCCTAAGAAGCTAAGAATATTCTTTCAGCTAGTAGGTGTATGCCAAGCTGTAATGGCATCCACATTTCTTGGTGCCATTGTGAACCCATTCTTGCCTACAACATGACCAAAGAATTTAATCTCTTCCTGTCCAAACTCACATTTTGAAAGCTTGACATGAAGGTTATACTCCTGGAATTTTCCAAAGATTAATTGTAAGTGGCGAAGAGATTCCTCTGATGATCTGTTATACACCAGAATATCATCCAAGTAAGCCACACAGAACTGGTCCATGTACTAGTTAATACCCATGTTGATCATATGATGGAACATTCTAGGTGCGTTTCATAGACTAAATGGCATGAAAAGATTTTAAAAAAACGCTGGTTCTCTACTGATGCACACGTTTTATTAACTTCTGGGTTTTTGGAACAAAATATGGACTTGTTGGTTGTATGAAGACAACTATCCTAGATGAGTCTTGATTATTGAGTAAATTTAACCCTACTCCAGTGGATATTGATGGTGTAAGTGACTTCAGCTTCACTCTGGCAATAAATAAAGATAAAAGCGACTTCAGCCTCACTTCTGGTAGTTGACACTTAGACAGATGAGTTCTTTTTAAAAGAATCAGATAAACAACAATTTATAATAAGATATAAGTCTAGGTCTAAGGTGTTTATTATAGATGCAAAAATATATTTAAGCAATAGCATTGGAGGATATGTGTTAGGGGAATTTTGGCAACCACAATGATCTTGGAATGCCTAGTCAATAAAAAGAGATATTGGCTTAAAACAAGAAAAACTCCAGCTGATTTTCATGAGGAATAGCATAAATAAATCTTTATTAAAATCAACCATCATGTTGTCTATTAAAACCAGCAATTTCACCTGAGTAATTACTCTATCTGAGAAAATTAACCTATACTTACAATGTCAGTAACAATTTCTGACAAAATTGCAATCATAACTATCAACAAATATAATTCTTTGTAAATTAATAATTGACAATTTAATTGATTATTATCACCAAACAGATACATAATTAAATTATCATCTAAAAGATTAAATTATAAGCTAAATTAGATAAAAAACTAATACTTTATAATATAAAAGCTCAAAAGATCCTAAGCTGAATAATATAGTCATATAAAATTCAAACACATCCTTCCACTTAGCCAGATAATTAGAAGAAATGTCTACTTCCTTTTAATACTCAGTATGAACAATACTTAGATGTTTTGTCTGAAAAGGATGACAACTTTTTCTGAGCAATATCATAAACTTACTGAAGAATCCTTTCAGGCCTCACTAGAACCAGCACTCCAAGTTAAACAGATTCAGCAAATCCTTCCTCAGTTCTTCCAACAATGGTACCTATCCCTGAAGAGGAAACATGGTTGGCCATCACTTCAACTAACTCATGCTCATTAGTTCCTCTTTTACCCATCGTTGAACTTGACTTCAAGTCACTACAGGATTATTCTCTTTCAAGATCCTGATATGACTGGATGATAAGCCTTAGTAGCCATGGCGGATTGGTTAAAAATATGCTGACCATGATTTACAGCGTACAAATATTTGAGCGCCTTGGTATGAGGCGATATTGGGTTAGGAAGGATAATTATTGAATTGCCTCCAAATAAGGTGATAAGGCGATGTTGACATATGATGAATACTTAGTAGATTTTTTCAAACTAAGGCAATATGGAATTTAAGAATAGTATACTCTTCCGGAGCCAATGAGAATATGGAGTAACTAAATAGTTTAAGCCAAAAGAGTGGTATTGACCAAAGTTGCTGATATATAAGTGATATGAGATAATTGAAGAAGGAGGATTGTTAGTAGGAAGTAGATAGCAGAGTCAAAGGAATCTGCTAATATTAATTTAAATAAAGTAAAGTGGTTGGAGCAGATTTCTTCATTTTTTTCATTTTATGTATGGTTTGTTTTGAGCACTGACAATCCTCACATCATCCGTCCATTTTTCAGTGGGTTTGACCCTGTGCAACCCTTATGACATATCCCAAAGATATTGCCAAAATTATAACAGTGGTTCTCACTACAGGGGGCCCATTGATCACCCACCAAAAAATAAAAAATTCTCCAGTTGCCAGTCATGTCACATCAGGAATGCTTTGATGGGGAAACCTCATAGCACACTATGCCAGCTAAATATGTGGAACTAGAATTGCTTTAGACGTGGTGCTCAAGAAGCAGGATGAGCTCTTTCAGTAACATAACAATGTAACGAACCAGATTGACAACACGTTCATTCACATGCAGATCCTTGGAAAACAGAATAGGCAATTTACTAATCGTTTGGATTACACTACTAAATCACTGCATTGTGCAGAGCGGAAGTTGAATGTACCTCCCAGTCCCCTCATTGGGAAGTGGATGAGCAACAAGGGGCTACTAGGGGAGAATTGTATTATGGAGAATATGCCACTGGCATGAGCTACTACACCCAGGAGGGCATCTCTGGAGATGATTATGTATTGGAGAGAAAATTTCCCCAAATGATGGCTGTACTGCCCACTGAAGAGGCCCACGCCACTACTGGAGCCACAGACAAGCCATGCGCTGCTGGGCCTACTGGACTAGCTCCTCCTCGAGATACTGCTTATGGGCCTTGATCTATTCCTCAGTATGCTCCAAAGAATCACAGTTATGAGCAGGGGGAGTAGGTTTGCATTAATAATCTGCCTCCATTTGATCATGATGAGAATATCCACGGCTTCTTTAAATGTTTTGAGTTTGTGGTGGAAGGAGCCTCAGATCAGCGTAAAGCTAAATTACTAATATCTGCCTTGTATGTTGGGAGTGCCGACCAAGTCACCTGCTATCTTCAAAACAGTTCCAACTCATAGCATGAGGTAAAGGATACTGTTCTGCAGTTGTTTGGAGGTACCACGAAGATGTTTCAGCGGAAGGCTGAATTTTTGACCATTGGTTTTCATCATAATGTGACCCTCACCCCATTTGCTGACCAATTTATGATGGAAGCTCATATATTAATTGGGGTGGGAACTTTATCCAAATCTGATGTGTGCATTGCAATGACCTCTGCTGTGAAGCCATACAACAAGCTTTACAATGCCATGACTCCAATTTTGGAGGATGAAGTACCCCTGATCAAGATCATTCAGTTTTTGTGCCAACTATCCACTACCTTTCCTCCATCCAATACAGAGCAGAAACATACCGCCGACATTGCTGGGCCTTTTTATTCAAGGGAATTATCCCACCCTGTTCAGATTCCTCCTAGCAACCCCAATCTTTTACTATAATTACGTGCCTCACCCTTGGCCAAGTTACCCCCAGCAGTTTGACTTCTGCTACAGATCTGCTTATGAAAATTGTCAGCATACCAACTACTGACCTGGGCCTAATTACGCCGATTCTCAGCAGTCAACCTATCAACCAGGCCCTGGTTACGCTGATCATCAACAACCAAATTATTGGTTTGGACCATCTTATGAGAACCAAGGATATGGATCCTATGGGGTGAATTGTTTTGAATGCGGTTGCCATGGCCACCTTTCTTGAAATTTCCTAAACCGTCAGATTCACTAAATACAGCAGGATCAATACTACCAGGGAAAAGATGTAGCAGAGTAGAAGCGGGACTCTCTCCCTCACTATCCCAACCCAAAACGTCCCACCTGAACCTATCATAAAATTTTAAGCGGAAGTCCCTCAGTACAATGTCAAAATTTTATATCAGCAGCTGGTTGGAGGGGTAAACGTTTTTTTTGGATGTAAGCCAAGCCGCAGCAGAAGAAGGTCCTCAAGAGCAACTGAAGCTGTATGCCTATCAATTGTTTGACCAAGTTTCTCCTGATGAGCTGAAATTATCCTCAGATGCACCTTCCCTGAAAGAAGTAAACGCCACCCTTCTGGTAGATGCTATTGTCAATGAATACCTCAAAGTTGGTGAGGGGATTATGAGCTTTCTTGGGAAAAAGATCCCCTAAATGTCCACGTATTAAACAGTCAAAATTCATATTTATTCTGAGTGTACATAATGTAACATTTTTGTAGCAAGAATTTGAGTTTGTACTAATAGATACAGGTGCCCTAGTCAGCATAGTTTCCACTAAGTTGGTGATGAAGTTGATGTTTAAACCTGATGTAGAACATCAAATGGTATATGGGACCGCTGAGGTGGAAAGCACAGTTTTTGAGGGAGTGTACAGCGCGCTACCTTTGCAGTTTGGGTCAATTATTGCTATAGCTCCAGTGATAGTGCTACCAAACAGTAATTATGACCTTTTAATTGGATCTTCTTTCATGTGACAATTTGGGGCTGTCATTGATATGACAGAGGAGACTTTCAAATTTTGGGGAAGAAGATCCCAATCTACATTTAATCCAGTAGAGTGCCAAAGGATCCGGTGCATATGGGACATATTGACCTTCCATAAAGTGACAGGTGATGCCAGTTTTCTACCATTGATTAAAAAGAAAGACCTGGGACCTTCCACAGCAGATATATAAATATGAAGGGCTGCCTCTCAGAGCTTCTGGACCTATATCCATCCCCTCCAGACAACAAGTAACAGTACACACTGAGTTAGAGGTAAAAGTGCCATTTAGACTCTATAAGGAGGTCATTGAGCCTTATCAGCAATTACAGCTTGAGCCTCATGTGGCTCCAGGCATTATAGTTCTGAGACATGGGAAGATCAAGGTTTTGCTAGTGAATTTATAGAACGGTCCATTGCAAATCCGCCAGCATCAAATAGTGGCTTATTTACACTTGACCCCAGTTAGGGAGGTCCTTCAGGTTCACAAGTTTGGGTCACTGGATAATTTTATCTACCTGTCAATCCACAGCCTGGCGTAATGGTTGTGGTACTGCACAAGAATTTAATGGGGTTTTTTGGAAGAACAAAGGGACCAAGTGATATCTTTATTTTAAAAGTATAAGCAGATTTTCGTCATTGCTGACCACAATTTAGGGTGCACTCAGGGGGTGGTTCATTGATTGAACACTGGGGATTATCCCCCATCAGGTCTCAACCAATCTGCAAGTCAAGGGCAGCTGAGGAAGTAGTAACTAAGGAAATTGAAAAGCTGCTGGAGCAAGGGATGCTCAAACCATCAAAGAGTCCATGGGCTTTGCCCGTTCTAATTGTCAAAAAGAAGGATTGTACTAACCAAGTAGTGTTAGACTACTAGAAGCTCAAAAGTATCAACAAAAAAGACTCATACCCCTTGCTGTGGATTGACAATGCCTTGGATTCATCAGGAGGAGCTAATTACTTATCAGTAATAGATTTGATATTAGGTTACTGGCAAATTGAGTTGCCTATAGCAGAACAGGAGAAATGTTCCATAATCACATCCAAGGGCTTTTCCATCTGAAACATATGCCTCAAGGGTTATGTAACGCCCCAGATACGTTCCAATGATTCATGGGCACTATCATTGGTGACCTGAAGCTTTTTTGCATCTTCATGTACCTTAATGACATCAATGTCTTCTATCAAACTTTTTTTGAGAATTTTAGCCATCTATAGGAGGTATTCCACCAGCTCACTGAGGCCAACATCAAGATTAAGCCTCATAAATGTCACTTTTATAAAGACCAGCTGGAATATCTGGGGTTTGTGGCAGACACAAAGGGGCTATAACCTCAACCAACCAAGGTGGAAGATATTTAGAAAATGACTTCGCTGACTGATAAGTTGGACATACTGGAACGGATGGGGCTCCCAAGGACCAGACCACCACCAGCTGTGAACCCAAACCCCTGGAAGGGATCACACCCATGAGGGAAAGGGAAATAACCATACCAAACCCCCAAGACTCCTATTCAGGCGGGTGGCCTCACTGGGCACACCAGGCTGAGGTGCGGTGCACCAGCCTCTGTCACCTTGAGGCTACTCTGGTAACCGCCATCCTAAAGGGATGGGCATGGGCCAAGGCGCGGTGGACATCAATGTCCTGCTGGCCTCTGGTCACCTGCGCTGTGGTTTTTGACAAGCTCCCCAGCCAACACTGGGCTGGGGTATTCTGCTCCACCAGGGCATCGCCACCCCAAAGGATCTCAGGATGTCCACCCCTTCCTCACTTCCTATCACACCTCCATCTGCATTTAATCAACCTGCTCAAATAAACAAAACACAATATTGAATTATATTAAATTATAACAGGTCTAGCGAATATCAGCCTTTATTGGGGTGAACTCAAGGTTCAGACTAGAATTCAAAAGTGAGGTCCATTGGTAGCAACCTTGATTGAAATAATACTTAAAAATGCTAAATGCATTTTCAGTCATGAGGCGCATAAAAGCCTTCAGAATTAGTGGCATCCTGGCAACTCATCAGCAAATTGGGAAACCTCCAAAAATGGACAACCATTTATATAAATATTTAAATAATTTTCCGCTATTAACCCAATTAGAAAAACCACATTGGAATAACAGAATTGCACCATCAACATACCCAAATCTTGTAATTCCCAACCTTATGAGATCCATGTATGATCATTGACCATTACACATACAAGTATTCTTGGGGATGGTGGGCTACTACCAACGCTTCATCCTTAATTTAAGTTGTATTGAGGGGGCTGTTATTTGAGCTAATAAAGAAGGATACTGTGTTCTAATGTATGGAATGCCATCAACACTCCTTTGATACACTGCAGATAGTGTTAATTAATGCTCTGGTGCTATGCTACCCAAATTTTATTAAGGATTTTATTGTGCATATGGATGCGTCCCTTTCTGCAGTTGGTTGTTCTTTCCCAACTAGATGATGAAGGGGAGGACACCTGTTTGCATACTGCAGTTATAGCTTGAAATGTCATGAACGCAATTACACCTTGACCAAGTAGGAGTGCTTAGTGGTAATCTATGCATATAAGAAATTCAGGGTATATTTGCATGGGGTAAAGTTCAAAGTTATAAAGGATCATGCATCATTATGATGGCTGCAGAATCTTAGGGGCCTTAGGGGCGTCTAGCCCAATGGGCTCTTTAGCTGCAGGCTTACAACTTTGAAATCCTCCACCAACATGGAGCAAAACTCCAAAATGCAGATTACCTATTGAGATCACCAACTATTTCTGTTACGGTGGATCTCAGAAATGTAATGTATGACAAGATGCTCAGCAGAAGATCTGACGATGAACCAAGGTGCAAGTAATAAAGGCATTAAATTAGATGTGAGCCAATACCTTCCAGAAGAATGGAGAATAGTACAAATGGATAGAACTCTACTGTGAACCTCCTATAACCCTCAGAATGGCCTAGTATTATTATAAGCGCACATAAGGCATTCAGACATGGTGGCATGCACAAGATGTTAGAATTGTTGCGCCCTCAGTATTATATGGGAAAGCATGAACTTTGACATGCTTAAAACAATTTACTGCTGCCATCAGTGCCAAGTGGAAAAGCCATTCTGACAGAAGAACTCATACCAGTTAGTGAAGCCACATTTTGCTTGGCATAATGTCTCCAATAGTGTCGTTATCCCCCTGATAACAGGAACTAACTGGTCCAAATACATTCTGGTGATGATTGACCACTTGACCAGGTGGGTTGAAGTGCTGGAAATATGGTATTTGGGGGCGGTCACAAATGGCCAAGTTCATAAATGGAATGCTTAATCCATTGACATGGCTTCCCTCAGCTTGTCCTTACCAATAAAGGAACTAACTTCACCTCGCACATACTTTCAAAGTTGAATGAGTTGATGGGTATCTGTGGGGTTCTGATTTTCATACCACCATGAGTATAACAGAATGGTTGAGCAAGTTAATGGGACCTTGATCACATACTATAGAAATTGGTAATGAATTGATCTTCCAATTGGAGTTCCCTCCTTTCCACCGACGTTTTTGCATACAACATTAGCTATCATTCTGCCACAGGAAAGAGTCCCTTTAAGTTACTATATGACGACACCCTGATATTCCAGCACTGCTCTATGCTTGCATAGAAGATACTGGCAGAATGGATCCCCAACGTTACTTGACTAATCTAGAATACACGTTAATCAATTTGTAAACTGAATCATACTCCTTCAGTCTGGCTAAAAAGATAAGGAATCAGGCCACTAATTGGGAATGGTGTAGCAGGCTATCTCAGTTCAAAGATAGAGAGCTGGTTCTATTCCATGACCAGAACAGGTTTGGTCAGAAGCACAAATTGGTTAGCATCTGGATTGATCTGTTTGAAATTATTAAGAAAACAGATTTGATGCCTATACTATTAAGGGCCCCTTGTGAAGTCAGATTTTTAACTGAATGCATGCAAAGTCCCTATAGGCGTATAAATAATAAGAGACTTATTGTTTAGTCAAGGGGGGTAATTCCAAGATCTTGATATGACTGGATGATAAGCCCTAGATAGCCAAAGTGGATTGGCTAGAATCTGCCAACCATGATTTACAGTGTAAAAATATTTGAGCACCTTGGGATGAGGCAATATTGGGTCAGGAAGGATGTTTATTGAATTGCCTCCAAATAAGGCAATAAGGTGATGTTGACATATGATGAATATTTAGCAGATCGCCTCAAACTAAGGCAATAGAAAATTTAAAAATACTATACTCTGCCAGAGCCAATGAGAATATGGTAGAACTGAATAGTCTAAGCCAAAAAAGTGGTATTGACTGAAGTTGCTGATATATAAGTGATATGAGACAATTGAAAAAGGAGGATTGTTAAAAGGAAGTAAAGAGCAGAGTAGAAAGAATATGCTAATATATATAATAAAAGCAAGTGTGTGTGTGTGTGTGAAATTCCCAGGCCAAAACTTCAGCATGTAGAGCTCTGAAAATTTGGCTATAGGTGGATGGGAGGGGGTCCGTGTGCACCTAAAAGCCAGATTTTTTTTTCATAGTAAAAAAGTCTTAAACGTAAGAAGTAAAATTTTATATGTATTAATGGAAATTGATATATTGTTATAGCCAAGAAGTTTGATATTCAATTGATTTGATAGTTTAAATGGTTTTGGCGAGTGTTGGTGCTTTTGGGTTGACTAATAAGACTAACGGTTTTAATAAAGCAGTTAGTGATTGGCTAATTTGATAAGTTAATTGTTTTTGGTAGTGGTTGGTGATTGGTTGATTTGGTATATAATGGTTTTAGCTAAGTTATTTAGTGGTTTAGTTAATTCAATAGGTTTAATTGGGTATGGCTGAGTGAATGTAATTTTATAATGATTCAATATAATTTGATTTTTATTATTATTGATAACCATCTACTAATATAAAAAAGAATTGATTGGGATCATCAGGTAAACTTTAAGCCCACAGAAAAATCTGTGTTAAGCTGGGTATCAACAAAAATTAGCCTAAACTTTTCTTTACAAAACTATCATTCTGTATATATTTATACTGGATGCATTATTTTAGCAAATAACCAAAAATCACCAAACTTGGCACAAGTATTCTATAAAGTTTGGGAACAGAATGCTAATATGTAATTTTGGCTTAGTGGTTGGAGGTAAGAATATTTGCTAGAATTTAATGGTTTCTGAACTTTTGATGACTATCTACCAATATAAAATCTAAAATAATTTAAAATAATCCAGTAAGTTATAAAAACCATAGTGAAGCACTGGTAATAGATGCTAATATAAATAAAGTAAAGTGGTTGGAGTAGATTGCTTCATATGTTATTGAATTATTTAAAGTTTTTCAAGGACTGACAATCCTCACATCGTCCATTCATTGTTCAGTGGGTTTGGCCCAGTGCAACCCTTACAGCGTATCCCAATGATATTCCAAAAATTTATAAAATTCTCTATCTGTGCTAAATTTGGCAATAATTTTAAAGCCATTTGAATCAATACTCCTTGATTTGGACCAGTTGTTCCTCTTTGAGTTGGATCTTCTCCCAGAGTTTCTCTTATAAATCAGGTTGCTTCATAAACCAACAATATTGTTAACCAAACTGAAAATTAGGAATGATGAACATGTCAAACTTCCTTTTGAAAAAATTTAGGGGAAGATGGCTGAAGTCCTTGACATTTCTTTCAACCCTCATGACCTTAATTGCATTCTAAATTGAGATATTGCATCATATTCACTCCATTTCACATGACAAGTCATTCACATATGGGCTGCTAAACTCCCTGCATCACCAAATTTTTCATCTCTCCTTCCATCTCTGCTTTCAGAAGGCATGTAGTTGCACCACTAAGATGCAGTTTGTTTCCTGCATGATTACTTCATGGTTAGGACTAATCAGTGGTATCTTACCCTCATGGCAATAATTGGGGGTATGGTCCAACATCCACCTACGCATCTCCCTTGTTTTTATACTCCCACATGCTAGTATGTTTGATGAATCTCATAGATAAGCACTCTGGACACAGCTCCTGGAACCTGTGCCTTAAAGAGATTACATGGACTTTCTGGAAGTTTTTGAATTACACTTACAATGGGGCAGGTTTAATCTCAAAGTTACACTAAGCGGAATCTCCAAAAAGCAATAAATTTGAAGTAAAATACAGGCTAAAACTCGACCTAATTTTTATTTTCAAAAGGAGGAAATATTTATAGGCTTTTTTACAGCTTGTAATCTATCAGAGTGAATTAATCTCTGCGCGATCAAATCTTCAATCAGTTGATTGAGATCTGATTGATCATCAACTTTGATAGATTGAGATAGTTTTCTCACTCCTTCCAATGATGTCAGGGGAATTGAGGAAGGGGATTCTTCAGAGATATGCGAATTTGGTGAAATCCTGACACTTCCCCCTCAAGATTTGATTGTGGTGGAGGATGACTTCTTAAAAACCTAGGATGAATACAATTTACCACAATACCAGTATCAGTATGAATAATCTAATTTTAGTCCTTTCTGAAATATAACTCTATAAGGACCAGACCAATTAGTTCCCAGCTTTTCAGTCTGTCCACCTGGCTGAGAATGATAATACATAGCATAATCTCCAATCTGATATTTAGGTAAGACTGGTTTATGTTGATTGCTTTGTAGAGTCTCTCTTAGAGTGGTGGTTTCAATTGAATTCATTGCTTGAGCCTGGAGGCAGATAATCTCATCAGCCAAATTTCTCATAACTAAATAAGAATTTTCTGGGATGCTTTCTTCAAGGATAGTCTGAACACTAGAAGGGACTGAAGGATCCCGCCCATATATACACTTAAACGGGGACATCTTGATAATGCGGTGATAGCTTATCTGATAAGCAAACGAGGCACTTGGTAAATAAAAATTCCACTGAGTCGGATCAGTCAAGACCATTTTCCTTAAAATTGAGACCAAGGTTCCATTAACTCGTTCAATGGCCCCATTTGGGGATAAATATGGGACAACAAATCGCTGAGTATTATTAAATAATTTTGATAACTCCTGTATAAGCTGCGAGGTGAAATTAGTCCCATTATCTGACATAAGGACCTTTGGACATCCATGTTGGAAAATAATATGCTGATATAGGAATAAGGCTGTAGTCTTCATCTAGTACTAAAAAAAAGGCTGTAGTCTTGGTCAAAGGGGTAGCAATTGAAATGGCCTCAACCCATTTATCAAATGGTTGACAGCCATAATGATATACTGATGACCATTAACTCCTTGAGGAAAATGCCCTACAACATCAATGCTAACTACTTTGAACGCCTTAGTAGGGGAAATGATTTGATGTTGATAAGTAGGGTTAGTAGTTCCATGACTTTTGAAAGTAAGACATGAGTCAAGAGTCTCCCAAATGAACTCAGTTATGTTGTTCCAATAGTATTGAGTCTTCAACCATTCTTGAGTTTTCTCTAAGCCGCTATGACTGACTTGTTCATGACCTTCCATTACAGCGTGAAACCTGGAGTTGGGATGTAGGAAGGGCAACCACTTAGACTTGATTTTTGTACAAAGCTCTATTTTGAATCATAGTATCCTTAGTAATTGATTTTAGATAGGCTCGATCCTCTTCAGTCTCTCAATCCCATAATTCCAGTCATCCAATAAGATTATACAAGCGTTCTTCTTTTTCTGGTTCCAAGGTCAGAATAGGTAGTCGGGATAACCCATCCACATTTTGATGCTGAGCTCCTGAGCGATGAACAATGGAAAAGTCGTAATTTTGCAATTGTAAAGCCCAACGGGCCAACCTCCCATCAGGATCCTTCATATTCTGCAGCCCTCGCAAGGAGGAATGGTCAATAATAACAGTAAAATGGGTACCATAAAAAAAGGGCCAAAAATGCTTGATGGCCAAAATTACCACCAAACATTCCCGCTCAGTAACACTATAATTTTGTTCAGCCTTTAACAAATTTTTGCTATAGTAAGCAATAGGATGATCCTTATTTTCAACATCACACTGAGATAAAATAGCCCCAATAGCAACATTGCTTACATCCATATGTAGAAAGAAAGGCTTATCAAACTGGGGGTGAATTAGAACATGTGCCTTCATCAAGGCGGTACGCAGAGAATTGAAAGACTGTTCTTGAGCTGATCCCCACAAGAAAGACACTCCTTTTTGCAATAGATAAAATAAGGGTTCAGCCATATCAGCAAAGTTGGGAATAAATTGCTGGTAATACCCAACCATACCAAAAAAGACTTGAATATCCTATAAAGAAGAGGGAGGAGGCATCTGTTGGATGCTTGAACTTTGTCCGCAAGGGGTCAAATCCCTTTAGCTGAAACCTGATGTCCTAAGAAGTCCACTTCATTTTGAAAGAATGAGCACTTGGAGGGCTTGAGTTTTAAGAAAGAGCCCCAAATTCAGCTGGATACTTCTTGTAAATGGTTTAAATGCTCAGTAAAGGTTTTGGAAAACATGGTAATGTCAAGATATACCAGAACACAAGTAAGCTTTAAATCTCGCAGCATGCTGTCCATGGCCCTTTGGAAAGTTGTGGGGGCATTTTTAGGCCTTGAGGCATTCAAGTTAGTTCAAACAACCCTTCACTCAATATAAGGGCATACTTGGCATGATCTTCTGGAAACACTTTGATTTGCCAATATCCACTGGCTAAGTCCATGGCCAAAAAATAGGTGGATCCAGCCAACAATCTAAGAGAATCATCAATCCTAGGTAAGGGATAACAGTCCCATTGGGTGATAGCATTCAATTGACAATAATCCATCACGACTTGATGAGAACCATCTTTCTTCTTAACCAACAACAATGAGGATGCCCAGGGACTATTGGAGGGTTTCAATAATCCAGCTTCCAGAAATTAATTCAACTCCTTAGTAACCTGGGCTTCTTCTCTTTTGGATTTACAATAAGGCTTCGTACATATAGGAAGGTGATCATCAGTTTCAATAGTGTGCACTACACCTTTCATCTTCCTAAAAATAGTAAGTATGCCTATAAAAAATGTTGGAATATTCGTCCAATAATTGAAGCACTTGTTTCTCCTGTTCCTTAGAGAGATTTGTCCAATAGCAGGTCCCACAGTAAGGATTTCCCGATCACTCTCCAATCCAAAGTATTGTAAACTCCCAAAAGGGTTTTACATCATAGATATGAGATAAGGGTAACAGCTTGACATAAGCAGTTGGGCGCTCTCACTCTACCAGATTTGGCACATCAGTAAGGTTCTCTAGTAAGATAGATAAAGAGCTTGAATAAGCATAATCCAATATTACAGGACAAGGCAAGAGTTCTTTGGCAGAAGGATTGACAGTGCCCTGGACTTTTAGCAAATGCCCCTTGGGAATCGAAAAGTGCAAAGAAGTATTAATGATCACTTGTGATTTTGGTGGAATAACTAATTTCTCAGGAGAAAAAATAGGCATTTTCTCTTCATATCAGCCATGGTAGCAGGTAATTTTACATGAGGATCTTCAACCTGATACTGAAGTGAATAAGACCTTTTAGTTCATTCTAGCAGACATAACTGATGTCAAGTGGAAGCATGATCAGATAAAAGTAAGGGAACTTGATACCCCAAGAGAGACAACGACAAGTCAGGGTAGTTGATAATTCCATCAAATTCTTGTAAAAATTAAGTTCCCAAGAGTAGGTCATAACTCAAATTATTGAGCACAATTTCTGGAATGGTAAAGGTTAATTTCCCAATTTTCAGAGGAAGGTATGAAAAAGCTCCAATAGACTGAGTACTCTGAGGGCCAGTGGTGCCATATTCTTCATAATGAGAGATATTGGGGGTTAATTTGATCCGTTTGACCAATTTGGAGAAGACAACATTCACCAGAGATCCAGTATCTATAATAGCCTTAGCATTGATTTGATTTACTCGGAAATTAATTTGGGTAATGGTGCTTCCAAACTGAGAGGATAATGCCAATAAGGAGGGCAAGGAATAAAAAGAATGGTCATCTTTATTACACTTAATTGAACTTTGCTGCTCTTACTGCGCACTCAAATCATTATCAAGGTGAAGAATCTTATTGACCTTATCTCTTTTCTTTTTTTCATCTGCTTCCTTTTTAAAACAACGATCCTCAGTATGAAAGTAGCGATGACAGAAATTACACTGAATCACTCTAGTGTTCTCAGGCATGGCAAAGACTTTGGGACGACTAGGTCTAGGAGACTCATAAACTCAGGGTTTTTGAAGAATTGAGGAGGCAATTCCAATAAGGCCTCCTTAATGTCTAAAATACTTCGGAAATTCTCTTTAACACTGATCAGATAAACTTACATTTGTGTCCTAGTAGTAAAGGCTGACAGAACTGCAGTTATTGCATCGTCCAAGTTTAACTGACCACAAGCTACAAGAGTTTGAGCTTCCTGATAGAACTGATGAGCAAAGTCCTTAATAGATTCATTTGGTGGGGCTGTATACCCATAAAGGCCTGTTTTGCGAAGATAGGGTCTGCTCACTTCCAAATTCTTTGATCAATGCTTCTTTGACTTGAGCCCAAGTAGAGCAAGTCATTAAGTGGGGAACCATAATATCCTGAGCCAAATGAGTAAGACAATTAGGCAAGTAATTCATCTTTTGGTGATCCGTGGCCTCAATTAATGTCTTTTCATACAGATATAGAAAGGCGATAATGCTGCCTTCTCCTGGGAAGTATTTGTCCTTGAATACTGGCTTGAAACTCATGGGAGCATTGGTATTAAAACATGCACTCCAGGTTGTTCAGATTGGGTAGACACATAAGAGGCAGAATCTGAAGCTTGAGAAGAAAATTGAGGGTAAGGACCAACAGCTTCCGTCCAAAATTCATTAATCTGTCAATCAGGTCTGCATGCCCTACTTTCTCATCTAGTCAGCGAGATAGCTCAAAAATCTGTTCCTGTTGTGCATTGTACTTGAGTTCCAGAGTCTCAATTTTCGCTTGGAGCAATTCCCCTTTTGATTCACAAGCATGTAATAAGATATCAGTGTCCTTGGCCCACTTTCACAAATTGATCAATTAATCAGATAAGGACTGCAGAGTCAAAAGGGGGTCAATTGGTACCCCATCAGGGGTTAGGTTGCATTCTTTGGCCACCTTAGAGAATTGTTCACGTAAGTGGGTTATCATGTTCATGAGAGAGATAATTTGCTGATAAGATCCTGAATGACATTAGCGCCTGGAGGTCCACGAGGTCCATCCGCACCTGGGGGTCCATGGGGCCCATCAGCTCCAAGAGGTCCACGAGGCCCTACACCTCCAGGTGGCCCACGAGGTCCTTCTACCCCAGGAGGACCCATATTTCCAAAGGTTTTCTCTACTTCATTGACCCAGAACTGAATTCCTGAGTACAATTGTTCCAATTGAAAAAGATGGGTTCTAATTTCTTCCTGCATTGATTGACTATGCTCAGAGAGTTGGGAAACACCCTATCTCCATTCCTTCTGGATCTCTTGAACCTTTTTTTTGAAATTGTACATCAATAAAATCTGATATCCCATGATCAAACTGAATGAGCTGCTGTTGTACTTTGTTGAGGGAAGTTCAATTATTAATAATAGCATCACAATTATCTCAACTAAACTTGGAGGCTGACTTGAAAAACTCAGAAATATAATTATTCAAAGATTGGAGTCCTTCTAGTAAATTGAGCATCCCTTGATGGTGCATTCCAACTACAGGTAGCAAGTGGTATAATGCAGGATGTACAAGTTGTTGTAGATATTGTTTGGAGCCAATCCCTGGCATTTGAGAGTTTTGCAGCACTTCTCGCAATATAGAAGGTAATGCATTCAATTGAGATTGGGTAGAACATATTCCAGGGATTAGAGCCCCTTCAAGTAATTGATTGATAATATTTTGCAAGGCCTCAGGTGGCATTTGAAAGTCTGAGGCAAAACTTAAGTTAGGATTATAGAATTCTAAGTTTCCCAAAATTCCAACATGGAGGGTAATCTTGGGATTTGGGCTCCAATTGAAGGGACCCATTGTAAAATACTGCCTTGCTCTTGATCTTAAGCCTCGTCAGGCAAAAATTGAGAATCCATAGTGATAGACGTGGTCACTGGTGCGTAACTCAGAGAGCCCCTGTAGTGAGCACCAGTCTGGAAGTTTCGAATTACACTTCCAATGGGGCAGGTTTAGTCTTGAAGTTACAATGGGCGGATTCTCCAAAAAGCAATAAATTTGAAGTAAAATACAGGCTAAAACTTGACCTAATTTTTATTTTTGAAAAGAGGAAATATTTATAGGCTTTTTTACGGCTTGTAATCTATCAGAGTGAATTAATCTCTGCGCGATCAAATCTTCAATCAGTTGATTGAGATCTGATTGATCATCAACTTTGATAGATTGAGATAGATTGCTCACTCCTTCTAATGATGTCAGAGAAATTGATGAAGGGGATTTTTTGGAGATATGCGAATTTGGTGAAATCCTGACAGACTTGTTTGCTGAGTTTGTCTTCCTGCATTGTTGTTTCCTCCTGTGATCCAGGGTTCCTTGTCTTGCATATTTGAATGTTTCAATCACGCTCCCAATCATCTCATATTCTCAGAATTTTCTCAGGTCCAAAAACGTGGTTTTATGTGGCTATAAACCTTGCCAGTTTCCAATCCCAGTTTGACTTCAGCAGCCTCTTTTCAACGATCATCATTCAATTCCACCCCCAGGGCATTGATGGAGGACTCATACCTTGCAACTTGATGCTAATGAATAGAATAGAAAAATAAAATTAACTAAAAATTAATACTGTAGTTCTTTTTTCCTTTTATTAATTATTTTTCCTCTTTTTTGGTATCTTTTTATATTTTTTCTATTATTTTTTTTCTTTTATTTTTTTCCTTTTTTATCTTTAAATTCCACTTTTTTGGAATATGCTATGTACTCTTATTAATCACACAAACAATGGAAACATTTTTGATCACATAGGCATCATCTGCCTTTTTTAATAATAAAGATGGTCCTGGCCATAACACATCCAGCTTATTTTGGTGACCAAACCCATGTGTTGCTCAATAAGCAACTCATTCTCCAACAGAAAATCCTTCAAGATAGGTCAAACCCTATCATCAGACTTTTTTAGCCTGTTTTCTTCTTTTTATTGTCATATTATAAGCATGAGATTGGAGGTCCACTATTATGTTCACAAGCTAATATAGGTATCTATCCATGCTCATCTTCAGAGTCAGTTTCACTGCTGAATAGAAAATTTGCAGCAATGATACCCTACAACCATACATTAAATATAAATGCCGTTTTTACTGTCTCTAAATGGAAAGTTATGTAGTATGTAAAGGTCACCAAACTTAGATAAGAAGCCCTTGATGACGCCTTACCCAAGCTCAGTTTCCAAATTTATAGAAGCCAGTGTCTTATTGACACATTTGACTACCCCATTTATTTCTAGTCGATATGGTGCAGAAACCACCCCCTTTGATCCCCATCAGTACATTCAGGCAGGGAATCATAAAGGAGGTAAAATTTATCCTTTTATTGTTTAATAGCACTTGGGTACACCTGTGTCAATATATCAACCGCTCCAGGATAAAATTGGCGGTACTTAGTGCATCAGTTTGACATAATGCTCAGATTTTGACCTTCTTGTAAGGTGGTCAATCACTAATATGATTGTCATGATTCTGATATGACTGGACGATAAGCCCTCAGTTGTGATGGTGGAATGGATTGGATCCATCGAGTTTACTATGAGTATCAATTATTTGAGCGCTTTGATGTAAGGCGATATTAGGTTATTGAGAAATTTCCTCAAATTAGGCAATGGTGAAATTAATGAATGAAGAATTGACAGAGCCAATAAGATATGGCAAATTAAATTACTAAGCCATGCAAGTGGTAGCATCCAAAGTTGTTACAATATAGGCGAGACGAGATGATCAAAAGGGTTGTTGTTAAGTAAGTTGAGAGTAAGCAGTGTAGGAAGAATCTGCGATATTAAGTATACTAAATAAAAGAAGTTGTGGGAAAAAGTGCTCCATATTTATTTTAAAAAGGTTTATTCTGTTGTTTTGAGGGCAATGATCACCATATCGTTGGTCCTAATTGCTCAGTGGGTTGAACCATGTGCAAATCCATCAGCGTATCTCTTGAATATCGCCAATTTTATAACAGTGGTGCTCACTACAAGAGCCCATTGATCAATTATAAATGATAAAAACTCAGTTGCCAGCTATGTTGCATCATTATTGTTTTGATAAATATCCTAAACAACACTCTGGGTCGTTTGCCTATGAAGAGCTAAAACTAGCGTTGGATGATGTGCTTAAAAAACAAGATGAGCTGCTCAAGGAGGTTTACTGCACTAAGCTGCCCCCATTCAATCGAGAAGGGAATATTCATGGGTACTTTAAGAAATTTGAGATTGCAACTGAAGGAGTCTCAGATTGACAAAGAGAAAAACTGTTTTTTCTTCCTTAGATGTTGGAAGTGCTGATCAAGTCTTCTGTTACCTTTCAGGTAGTTCCCTTATGTACCAAGAAGTCAAAGACATGGTGCTGCGGTTGTTTGGCAGACAACAGCAAAGATGTCCTAGCAGAAGGTCAAATTTTTGACTCAAGTTTCAGCGGAATGAAACTCTCACCACATCTGCTGAGCAATTTACAGCGGAAGCTCATGTGCTAATCAGGGCCAGAGTTTTATTGAAGCTTATATGTGTATTGTGATGATTTTTGCTGTGAAGCCATACCATGAGTTACATAACGTAATGGCCCCACTGTTGGATGAAGATGTACCTTTGCTTTAACTTGTTCAGTTCTTGCACCGTATATCAGCCAAGTTCCCTCCACCTAATTCCAAGCGGAATCCTTCTGCTATAATGGCTGAACCATCATATTTGGGGAACTATGTCAGTCCAGTTTAGATTTCACCAAGTTATCATCAGCAGTTAAACGTCCACCCCATTCCTGCTTATCATCCTTGGGCCAGCTATCACCCTAGACCTGTTTATGCTGATCATTTCCACCCAACTCTCACCATGTTTTGTATCACATTAATCAAGGACGTGGGCCCTATGAGGTCAGCTGTTTCAAATGCAGTTACAGGGGAATCTGGAACGATTGTGATTTAATCAACTGGTCTCTTGTGTACAGCCAGAACAGTACGTCAAGGGAAAAGTCAGAGCGGAGTAGAGAAGGGACTCTCTATCTCCACTATACCAAACTCAAACGTCCCATATAACCCAAATTAGAATATTTAGCAGAAGTTTCCTTGCACAATGAGTCAGCTTTATAC
Organism: Massospora cicadina; assembly: GCA_022478985.1. Lineage (NCBI taxonomy): Eukaryota > Fungi > Entomophthoromycota > Entomophthoromycetes > Entomophthorales > Entomophthoraceae > Massospora > Massospora cicadina. The sequence goes on along the minus strand of JAKSZP010017224.1, from coordinate 16,946 downwards.
CAGCAGCCAGTTGGAGGGGTGAATGTTTTGACACAAGGACAGTCAGTGGCTATGGTGAAAAAGAGGTCTCAGATGCAGGTTGAGCCATACGCTTGTCAGATGTTTGACCAAGTAACTCCTGAAAAGTTAGACCCCTCCTCAGATGCACCTTTCTTACAAGCAGTAAGCATCGCTCTTCCAACCAAAACTATTATAAAACAATACCCCAGAATTGGTGAGGAAATGCATGTTTCCTTGGAAACAGGGATTCTTTGGGTGTCCATGTTATAAACAGAAAAGATGCATCTTACTCTGAATGTACTTACTGCGACCTGGTTGTAGCTAAGACCTGAGTCCGTGCCATCATAGATACTGGCGCCCCTGTCAACATAGTCTCCACCAGATTGGTGGCCAGGTTGGCATTAAAACTGGATGTGGAACACCGGATGGTATATGTCACTGCTGGAGTGGAAAACAGTCTCTGAGGGAGCATACAGTGCCCTTCCGCTGAGGTTTGGTTCTATTGTTGTGGTAGCTCCAGCTATAGTGTTACCAAATAGCAAATACGATCTGTTAATTGGAACTGCCTTCTTGCGACACTATGGGGCTGTTATTGATATGACAAATGAGACTTTTGAAATATTGAATCAGCGAATCTGTTATGAGAGTGTCTGTAACTCTCTCGTTCCCAGCAAGGTGATGTGGGATGCAAACCCACATTGCTAGGGAACTATCCATTATGAGAATGGGAAATAAGGCACCTCAAACGGTGCCTGTGCAAAAGGTACCCCAGGCAAGGGTGTAGAGCGCAACATATAGTACCAGGTAAGTGAGAAATATCACAGCTTGAGTGGACCCCAGAGGGGAGTCCATAATTAAGTGTAACTTAGTGCCAGCAGGCTTGGGTGCCTCGATCTGGAGGGGACCTGAGCGGCCCAAGGGAGCACCTGGGATTTTGGTAAATTGTGATAAGAGGTAGTGGCCCACATAGTTGGAGACTTCCTTGAAGAAGTTCGCCACCAAGCTCGCCCAAGGAACCATTAATAAAAACGTAAAATAATGGATAAATTTATTTTTAGAAAGTCAACCAATAAGGGATGTTGGTCATAAAAAATGTATTTAAAGTGGTTTGGGGGAATTAGGGTTCTGCGGAAGTGTGCCCAAGCCTTGACGCTCCAATAAACAAATGCTCCCATCCATTTTTGTAAAATACACCAAAAGTGCCTTCACTTGAGTGATCGATTGAAGCCATATTTTTTACCCAAGCTCAAGATTTCATAACTCAAACAGGATTCAAACCCTTGCTCTCCAATTAACTGAATCAAACCGTCTTTGTTTGTAATGTAAATTATTCATTTCAGTGCCTGGGCCGAGATAAGGGGCTGGGCGTTTTGCACCCCATTAGTACCAACCTGGGCATGCTTTGCTTGCACCCAGCATTGGTCTAAGGTGTGTTTCAGGTCAGGAAGGGCCTGAAGTTTCACCTTCTGAGCCTCCTAGCACCCAGCCTTATCTCTGGCATTAGTTCCCACTATTAAGTCATCCAACCATGACGGAATCCCAATCCACTTTACCTCTAGTGGAGTACCAAATGACCCAGTGCATATAAGAATATTAATCTAGCTTATAGCAATGAAGTAGTTCCAGTGCGCTACCATTGGTTAAAGGGCAAAACCTGGGCCCTTCCTCAACAGATATATGAGTATCAAGGGCTGACGCTCAGAGCTGCCGGACCTATATCTATTCCATCCAGACATCAAATTATAGTGAGCACTGACTTGGTGATTGAAGTTCCAGATGGACTCTATGGGGAGGTTATTGGGCCATATCAGCAATCACGGTTTGAGCCCCACGTGGCCCCAGGCATTATTTTACCAGGGCAGGGGGAGATCAAAGTTTTGCTTGCAAATATACAAATGGGACCACTGCAAATTCGCCGCCACCAAATAGTGGCATATTTGCACTTAATCCCTGTTGAGGAGGTTCTTTCAGTTTCATGACTTTGAGTCACTGGAGGAATTTGGTTTGCCTTCCACACCACAGCTCAGTGTAATGGCAGTTGTTTCGCATGATGATTTAATGGGGCTGTTATAATCACATAAGGATAGGGCAATTGCTTTATTTTAAAAGTATAAAGAGTTTTTTGCTATTGATGGCCATGATTTAGGATGTGCGCGGGGGGTGGTTCAATAAGCTGGACACTGGAGATCATCCTCCCATCAGGTCAAGGCCAATCCGCCAATCAATGGTGGCAGAAGAAATAGAAACTGAGGAAATCAACAAGCTATCAGCGCAAGGGATGCTTGAACTATCGAAGAGTCCATGGGCTTCTCCTGTTCTTATTGTAAAAAAGAAGGATGGCACCAACCGCGTAGTAATAGACTACCAAAAGCTCAACAGCATCACTAAAAAGGACTCATATCCTTTACTACAGATTGACAACGCTTTAGATCAACTAGGGGGAGCTCGTTTCTTCTCAGCTATGGACCTGATCTCAGGCTATTGGCAAATAAAGTTGCCACCGGTGGAGCAGGAGAAGTGCGCGGTAATCACATCTAAAGGTCTTTTCAACCAGCCTGGATGCCACAAGGGCTGTGTAATGCCCCAGCAACATTTCAACAGGCAATGGACACTATTCTTGGGGACCTAAAACTGTCATGCATTTTTGTATACCTTGACGACATTAATGTTTTATCCAAAACCTTCTCTGAACACTTCAATTATCTAGAAGCTGTATTTCGCCAGCTTGCAGATGCCAACATCAAAATAAAACCCTGGAAATGCCACTTCTTTAAGGACCAGCTGGAGTACCTGGGGTTTGTGGTTGATGCCACAGGGCTGAGGCCTCAACTAACCAAAGTGGAAGCTATTCAAAAAATGACTCCACCCAACAGCAAGCGGGATATACAGGTCTTTTTGGGAATGGTCAGATATTACTGGTGCTTCATACCTAACTTCAACTGTATTGGGGGCCCACTATTTGAGTTATTAAGGAAAGACACCACTTTCAAGTGGATGGAATGGCAGCAACGCGCTTTTGATATGCTTCAAACGGCACTGATCAGCGCGCCAGTGTTACACTATCCTAATTTTGAAAAAGAGTTCATTGTTTAGACAGATGCATCCCTTTCCGCCGCGGGGACAGTCCTATCCCAAAAAGATGAGGAAGGAGAGGAGCACCCCATTCCATATTGCAGTCATAGCTTGAACAGCCATGAGCGCAATTATACCATGACCAAGTGGGAGTGCTTAGCGGTGATCTATATCTATAAGCAATTCTGGGTGTATCTGCATGGGGTGAAATTCAAAGTTGCAACGGATCATGCCTCACTATGCTGGTTACAAAATCTGAAAGAACCAGAAGGGCGCCTGGCTCAATGGGCTCTTAAATTGAAGGCATACAATTTCAAAATTCTTCATTGACTCGGAGTAAAACACCAGAATGCTGATTGTTTATCAAGATTGCCAACAATTGCAGTTATGGCGGATGTAAGCAATATCATGTTTGACAAAATGATCTGTGGAAAGTACAACGATGAACTGCCCCAAGTGATCAAAGCGCTAAGTGAAATGAGAGTGAATACTTTCCAACGGAATGGGGAACTGTACAAGCAGATTGATGATTCTACGGTGAATTTTCTGTGACCCTCAGCCCGGCTGGAAATTATTATGAGCGCCCACAAGGAAGTCAGACATGGTGGGGTGTGTAAGACAATAGAGTTGTTGCACCCTCAGTACTATAGAAAGTATGAATTTCAATGCGCCTGAAACCATTTCCTGTTACCATCAGAGCCAAGTGGAGAAGCCATTCCGCCATAAGACTTTGTATCATGTAGTGAAACCACACTTTGCTTAGCATACTGTTTCCCTGGATGTCGTTGGTCCCTTGCTAATAGGAGCTAACCAGTGTAAGTACATTCTTGTGGCTATTGAGCACTTGACCCGGTGGGTCAAAGCAAGGGTAATACAAGATTTGGGGGCAGTTACAGTGGCCAAGTTCATGATGGAGTGTCTTATTCAGTGACATGGATGCCCTCAGTTTATTCTCACTGACAACAGAACTAACTTCACCTTGCACATCCTCCCCAAACTGAATGAGCTTATGGGTATCCATGGGGTTCTAATGACCCCATATCACCCCAAATCTAATGGAATGGTCAAACAAGTGAATGGGACTCTGGTATATATCCTACAAAATGCTAGTGACAGATCGACCATCTGATTGTACCTCCCTTCTTTCCACTGCCATTTTTTCCTATAACATCAGTTACCATTCCGCCATGGGGAAGAGTCCCTTCCAACTACTATATGGCTGACACCCAGCTCTTATGGCGTTACTTTATTCATTTGTGGAAGACACTGGTGAAATGGAACACCACTGCCATTTGACTAACCTTGCAAACATTCTGATCAAACTGCAAACTGAAGCATATTCCTTCATCTTAGACAAGAAGATCAGTAATCAGGCTGCCGATCAGGTATGTTGTAGCGGGTTGGCGCAGTTCAAGGAAGGTGATATGGTTCTCTTCCATGACCAAAATGGGTTTGGCTGGAAACACAAGTTGGCCAGAATCTGGATTGGGCTATTCAAAGTTATTGAAAAGACAGGTGTGGACGCATATATTATTAAGGACCCCACTAGCAATCAGATCATCAACTGAGTGCATGCAAGGTTCCTCCATGCATATAGGCAATAGGAGCCTTATCATCCAGTCAATGGGGGGGTAATGTCGTGATTCTGATATGAATGACAATAAGCCCTCAGTTGTGATGGCAGAATGGATTGGATCTTTCAAGTTTACTATGAGTATCAATTATTTGAGCGCCTCAACATATTGCGATATTAGGTTATTAAAAAATTGCCTCAAATTAGGCGATGGTGAAATTAACGAATGAAGAATTGACAAAGCCAATAAGATATGGCGAATTAAATTACTAAGCCATGCAAGTGGTAGCATCCAAAGTCGTTACAATATAGGCGAGATGAGATGATCAAAAGGGTTGTTGTTAAGTAAGTTGATAGTAGCAGTGTAGGTAGAATCTGCGATATTAAGTATATTAAATAAAAGAAGTTGTGGGAGCAAGTGCTCCATATTTATTTTAAAAAGGTTTATTCTGTTGTTTTGAGGGCAATGATCACCATATCGTTGGTCCTAATTGCTCAGTGGGTTGCACCTTGTGAAAATCCATCAGCATATCTCTTGAATATCGCCAATTTTATAACAATGATGTAATGTTCTCTACCTATGCTCACATACATTGATCCCATTACATCAATTGAGACCATATGACTTGAAAATACTGGATTAACCAATTGGCAACTCGTCATGTTCTTATGCAGCTTGTGGAGTTGGCAAAAAGAAACAGGAGATGTAGTTAGCAACATCATAACTTAATGATTCCTATTATAATTGCTTGATGTGTTCAAGCGTTTTCTTTACCCTCCTAACTGATAACCTTGTGTGTGACCTGAATTATTTCTGTGCATTCCAAAGGTTTTGTAAACAAAAACTTCTTGCCAATTTTTTTTGAATAATTGTCCATTGATGAATTCCACTTGTCCATCACTTTTTCAATGTGTTCTTAATTTTTTATAGCTCTTTCTGCAACTCCCCTCAGATCATTTGATCAAATAGGTCATCAGCACAATCTTACACAGCAATAATGGCTGGTAACCATGATTATCCATTGGCGTTCTGATTCTTATCCCATGCTCAATGCTCTATCTTGAAGCCGTAGGCCTGTAACTACAAATCCCATCTTGCCAATCTCCCCTATATTTCTTTTCAATTGTGAAGCCAATGGAGAGAGGCGTAGTCAGTCATGACCTTGCTTGCGTCCCATAGATGTAGATGCAAAAATGTTGCCAGCATAAATAACTGCAAGACATTACTACTTCAAGGCTGTGTAGTTCCTTTCAGCCTTTGATAAAGTTTGGCTGACATAATCCATGGGGTGTTCATATCCACTTTAGTCAACCTGACTTGGGATGGCTTATATCATTATCAGAGACGCGTCTGACTGTAGAATGAACAGGTTTTCTAAATTTTGATATTTCAGAATTACACTTGAAATCAAATATTTCCCCAGTTCATCAAATGTGGCCTGAGCTTTATTGTTCCAAACAAACCCCTTTTTAAGATCCTTTAAATGATGGAAAAATGATTAAAAGAGTTCATGGAATTCTTAAAGAATTGGCAATAAACCTGACCATTCCAAGAATAACTTGTATATTGCAAACGCCCTAAGGGACCAACGTCTATTTAATTGCTTCCATCTTTTGGATTTGGGGCTCAAGTCCTTCAGCATCAATCATAAACCCCAAGTATTCCAGTCCCCCTTGAAGAAATGGCAGTTTTTCAGATTTATCTTGCGATTCTGTCATGGTTACATGACACAATTGCAGGGAATGATTGTAAGGAAAAGGCTGATAGTCAGAAGACCAAAAAGGTCAAGTTACAAGGCCTTCCTGAATTGAAACATACCCTGTACCAACGCTGGGTACAAGCAAGGTATGCCCAAGTTGGTCCTGAGGATATGCATGATGCTCAGCATGGCATTACAGCCAGGGTATTAAAACGCACCAGCTATGCCAATAGTTCTGACAGTTTGTTACGGTTATTGGAGGAACATGGATTTAAAACCCATTCCATTTTTAAAATTTTGAAGTCAGGACAAGCCAATTTAAAATCTATAACTTGAGTTTGGACAATCTCAAGTTACAGGACCCTGGCTGATGGTATCATGCACCTATTGGCTAGCCTATGCTTAGCACCACTTCCATCAATTGACAGCTCTCCCCCAGTGCTCAAATATTTTTCTGCAAGACCAACTTTTCTTATTGGTCTTCTGGTTTATTAGAAGACCCCAATCGTTTTAATATTTTATGTGCATGTATTTAGCTTTTTTTACTGACCTATATCAGATCCAATTTAGCCAAATGTGTGCCCTCCTTGCTTGGGGCTTTCTGTGCACCATCCTAATAGGTGGTGCTTTGTTTACCTTATATATAGCGGTGGGTCTCATAGCAGGGGGGTGGTCTCTCACTCCCAACATTTTACTGGAACTGGAGCATTACAAACACGCCCCTAACAGATGATTATTTAATGACTAAAAAGATTTTAGTAGTCATACAACAGCTCCTGGAACATATACTGCAAAACATGCCCAATTGGGCTTCATTTTTATTGGTGGCGGTAAGCCATTATCTTTTAGTGTTTACTATAATAAATCCTGAAGCTGAGATGTTGAGACATTGAATGCTCAAGTTACAGCTTGTGATTGTAACAGGTGAAGAGGAAAGCTCCTCTTTCAGTGCCTAATTTCCCTTAATGTATGTAAATTAATGTGAAAATAATCCATGGCTGAGTCACCTTTCTCTATAGGATCACAATATTGGGCACCAAGGCCAAGAATAAAAACAGTATGGAGCTGGGATCCATACTAGTAAAGTTAGTGTGTATAATTGAAGAATGTTCACCTTGTAATGAGAACTGTAAACTTGAAATATTGCAGTGGCATCAGATTTCAGATGAAAAGGTTGTTATGCACATAAATAACAATATACAAAAAAGAACTCTAAAACATACATGAAACCTTACTTATCAAGGATAGGGTTTTTTTTAGTACTAGATGGTCCCAACCCAAGGGGGGATTCATCGAAGGATAGGGTTTTTTTAATTTTAATAAAAGCACACTTTAGTATCTAGTACTGACAGTGGCTAAGGGATTTGCAGTTGGTAGTCTTTTGGAGAATAATATCAGAACATGTTCCTCTTTCTAAAATGACAATCCCTTCATGATATGCTACTTAAACTCCCAGGGTTCTCATTGGTGTAGATTATTGATACTGAGAAGCACTAAAGAATCTCTGGATAGTTGCATGATATAAGATAAAATAAAGGGAAACAAATTCCTAGCCTAGGTCATTTGTGCCAAATAGAAATCTACCAAATATAATGGTACAGGGATAATTACAAGAATAAAAACTCTAAAAATGATGCATCTTTGGTGGCGCTGAGGCAAGGGAGTAGAATAAATAGGCAATTTTATTAACCATGGACGATAGGGTGTGGTAATTTGAGATAAACAGTGATTCAGGGCTTATTACTGCAGGGGTGGTGAGGGAGTGCTCATAAGTTGACATTATCTTTAATCAATGATGATCAAAAAAACTCAATTTAGAATATCAGTCAGTGATGAAACTTAATAAAGTTGTATTAAGTTATAGCTATAGATTGATGTTGGTGTAACATCAAGATCAAACAAGACTTTTTCTTATTATCTATATATAAATTATCAAGAATATAATTGATTTGTTTATATTGGTGGTTAGTGAAATTTTTATAATGACCACATCATCCATCTTAATTATTTATGAAATATGTTTTATTTTCTGAGGTCTATTTACTTTAGGCTCATAGTGGATGTGAGAGTTATTATTTCATATGGTAGATATTTCTAGTTGTAATTCCTTATGGATGGGGATTAATTTATTGGGATTCAATACCAATAGATCACTGATGTTCCGTTAAGAATTCCTGACAATATTTTACAAATGGCTCAATTTATAGATTATTAATTTAGAAATCTAATTACCATGTATGTGTCAATTGGAGTTTGTTGCCAATTTATTGTGGTTTATTGGTAGTTGCTGGGTGTTGACAACACTTTAATTGACAGAAACTTGCAGGTTAACCAAATAGGCAACGTGACCTGGTGCTGATAAGTAAAAGGTCCCATTGCCCAAGCATGTTGCTAGCATGGTAAACAAATCTCTGAGGTTGAGTGAAGATGTTGGGACTCGTTCTTTAGATACTCAACCTAATAGAAGGGTCAAGGTTTAGTTGTTGGTGGAAGTTGACTAGATAGATGAAGTAATAATCGTTTTTGGTTGGCTATTGAGGGCTAATTAACCGGAGACAGCTGCCATTCCTATTGAAGAACTAGCAGAAGTGTTGGGTGTCAGATATTTCTATATATAGTTTCTTGCTTTCTATTTAATAAAGCAGAATTGAATAGTGTAAGTAATATTAAGACTGTTATACATTTTTGTATTGTACTCATAGGATTAGAGTTGAAGGATGATTTTCCTTTGCGATTATATTGCTTTTTAAATTCCAGATATCTCTTGTGTCAAGAGAGGAAAGATTAATTTCCTTGGTCCAGAATTTGCCACCTCTAGAAGAAGATTTGAAGGGTTAGAATTTCCCTTGTCTAAAAAGTTTCAAGTACCTTAAAGTATTAGAAGGAAGAGCGATAGCACCAGTCTAGCGTTGAGGTCATACCCAATTTGGATTTGAAGAGCTCAACTAAGATAATAGTTGTTGCAATTCTGATATGGCTGGACAATAAGCCCTAAGTCATTATGGTGGAATGGGTAGAATCCTCCTAGTATGATTATGAGTTAAGATTATTTTAGCGCCTTAGGATGAGGTGATATTGAGTTGTAAAGGATATTGAATCACCTCCAAATTAGGCAATAAGGTAATGTTAGCAAATGATGAATAATAAGATGTCAACGTATGATGAACAGTGAGTGGATTGCCTCAAATAAGGCAATCATGAATTTAATAAATGATGAACCCTACCAGAACCAATGAGAATATGGTGAAACAAATAATCTATGCAAAATGATCAGTATTGACTGAAGTTGCTGAGATATAAGTGAGATGAGTATATTGAAAGGAGGAGGTTGTTAGTAAGAAAAGGCGAGCAAAGCAGAGAGCGTCCACTGAAAATATTAAAGATGAACAAAGAATTGTCCTCAGAGCAATAGCTCCCATTTATTATATTATATTATATTTATTTCACATGTGCGTTGAGGACTGATGATCTTCATATTGTCTTTTCTATTGTTCAATGAGCTTGACTCTTCAAAAAAATCCTTTGGCCTATCTCAACAATTCCTCCAAATTTATAACAGTGGTGCTCACTAAAGGGGTTCATTGATCATCACAAAGAATGAATTCTTTAGTTGCTGATTATGTCACATCAGGCTTGCTATGACAGGGGATCTGCATGACACACCACACCAGTTGAATACGCAGAACTCAAACTTACCTTAGACGCTATGCTCAAAAGGCAGAGAGTGCTTTTGCAGGAGGTTTTAAATGATAAGCTGCTTTTATTTGATCACAATGGGAATATTCATGGATTCTTTAAGCAATTTAAGTTTACAATGGAAGGATCTTCAGATCGGCATAAAGAAAAACTGTTAGTATCCACCTTGGATGTTGGAAGTGCTGATTAAGTCACCTGCTACCTTTCAAACAATTACATTACATAGAAAGAGGTAAAGGATACTATGCTGCAGTTATTTGGAGGATCTGCAAAGATGTCACAGTGGAAGGATAAGTTCTTGACTATTGATTTTCAGCGCAATGAGACCCTCACTGCAATTGCTGATTGGTTTATGGCAGAAGCTCACATGTTAATTGGGACAGGAATTTTAGCTGAATCCACCATGTGCAATATGATGATCTACACTGTAAAGCCATACTGAGAGCTGTACATTGTCATGACCGTGATGTTGGATGAAGACGTACCTTTGCTCAAAAAAGTTTAGTTTTTTCGCCAATTAGCTGTAACCTTCTTTTCAAATCCAATACAGAGCAGAACCCTTCTGCTACCATCACTGGACCATCTATTTGGGGAAATTCGCCTGTCAGATTCAGATTCTGCCAAGTTATCCCAAACAGTTAAGCGTCCACCCCATACCTGCTTATTGTCAATGGCCTAACTACCGCCCTGGGCCTAATTACGCTAACCATCAGCATCCATTCATTGACCTGGTCCTGTTTACGCCGATAGCCTTAAGTACAACTTTCTGCATGGAACAACTTACAATATTTAAGGATTCAGGCCCTATGAGGTAAATTGTTTTGTGTGCAGTCGACCTGGGCACCTGGCATGAGGTTGCCCCAATTGACAGTTCCATTATGTACAGCAGGATCAATGCTACAAGGGAAAGTCAGAGTAAAGTAGAGATTGTACTCTTTACCTCTGTGTCACAATTCTGATATGACTGGACGATAAGCCCCAAGTCATTATGGCAGAACAGATTGAATTCGCCAAGTTTGATATACTTTATGGTAATTTGAGCACCTCAAAATGAGGTAATATTGGGTTGTTAGGGAAATTGCCTCAAATTAAGTGATCAGGAAATTAATGAATGAATATTTGGCAGAACTAATGCGATATGATGAAGTAAATTACTAAGCCATGAAAGCGGTATCATTTGAAGTTGCTATAATACAAGCAAGATGAGACAATCAAGAAGGGAAGGTTGTTGCATATCTTTCTGCTAAGCATCACTTTTCAAAAATCAATTCAGACTGAAATTTAGTTTCACTAAAGAGATTTACAAAAACTATTAGCAAATATGGCGGGAAACCCCGCAAAAGAACCCGCAGGCTCTGCCAAACGAGCCAGCACCACCTCAAACGAAGCAACCCTTGGTTACCCACCTCAGGGTCAACCAGAATCACCCGCTCTCAAGCAGCGGCCATGAAAGCAGGCACCACCCCCCAACCTGGAGCTACTTCAACTAGCGCCAGTTCACCTGATCGCACTTCTGCAATTTGCACGCCTAACAGCTCTGTGTGCGCTGCCTCCCACCAACCCGCTGGGCCCCCTCCAACCAAGGAGGCCATCACCCACGCTGTTTTAATGGCATCTGATCGGTTGAATGCAACTCAGCCCATCCAGGCATTCACCTCCCCCATTGTGTCAGCTGATTCAGCCCCATCTAATATTGCTGACGCCGTGTTTCTGGCTCCCACCATGAGGGGCGATACCCAGCTACCTGGCCCCCAAACCCTCAGATATAAGGTTGGATTAGCCGCACATTCTGGTTCACTAAGCACCAAATTGGGACAATCTACTCTTCCCAATGAGGATTCAAATGGTTCGGATTTTGGAACTTCACACCAGTTCCAATCTCGCCCGTCCCATTTAAACCCCATAATTGGCACTTCTCAAGTCGGCACTTTATCTCCATATTCTGAAAACGACCAATTCACCAATCAGCCAGTGAGTTTTGCCCACGAAATCACAGCAAATACTCGGGCTGAATTTACCCAAATAAATTGGGATGGTGATGAAACATCACCCTCCTCCCAATTGGCTGGAGTTAATTCCAATCTGGATGGGACTCCCCAATTTAGCGAGGCCCAACAATCACCTGGCCCCCAAACCCTCGGATGTAAGGTTGGATTAGCCGCACATTCTGGTTCACTAAGCACCAAATTGGGACAATCTACTCATCCAATGGGGATTTAAATGGTTCAGATTTTGGAACTTCACACCAGTTCCAATCTCACCCGTCCCATTTAAACCTTATAATCGGCACTTCTCAAGTCGGCACTTTATCTCCATATGCTGAAAACGACCAATTTACCAATCAGCCAGTGAGTTTTGCCCACGAAATCACAGCAAATATTCAGGCTGAATTTACCCAAATAGATTGGGATGGTGATGAAACATCTCCCTCCTCCTAATTGGCTGGAGTTAATTCCATTCTGGATGGGCCCCTAAATTAGCGAGGCCCAACAATCCACCCCTCAATTTAATATGACGCCAGCAACTGCTGTAACATTCCAGCAACAAGGGAACTCCGCAAACTTGTCCAAACCACCAGCTCACACTCAACCCACGATTGCAGCCCAAAGCAAACACAAACATACCAAAGGAGCCACTGGGGCGTGGCAAAAACCTCTGGCACCAACGCTACCCAAAGCTGATCCCCGTGAAGTGGCGTTTATTGCTGATGTTAAGAAGAAATGGGCCGAAACTAGAGCGCAAAAAGCTCTACCTCGCTCAACCCTCTCCCACGCAATTCGCCTTTATTATGGGCATAATCCTGTTGAATTCTATATGGAGGATTACTTCTCATACTTTGCAGCGATTGCGGAGACATTCCCAATTAACACCACCATCCATGAATCAGTGGAGGGCCATTACATCGATGTGGGCTTCACTGAAGCTGCCCTTGCTGACCATGCTGCCACCCTCCAGGTCATTATTCCGCGTGGATCTCTTTGCATCTCCTGCACACGCTCTCACCTGGAGAAAATTTCATGGGTTTCTTTTTCCAACCTACCAACGACTGTTGATCCTGAGTCTCTTAAACTGGCGCTCCATCGTGGTTTAATGGAGTTTAGTCTGTTCTTTCAGTGGACTTTAGCGTCCCCTCTTACTATGCTCCCACTCAAAGAGCTCGCACTGCTAGGGCGTTATTCATCCCCTCCCCCACTGTATCCCGCAACATTGAGGTTATTCCTCGTGTGGCGGTAGTTGGGGCATGCCCTGAGATCTTTTTTGTCAACCCTGATCAGGCGCGCCCCCGGTGTTCATGGTGTAACGCCCTTGGACACTTGTATAGTGGCTGCACAGCTCGAAAACAAGCCCTCTTAGCCACCACCCAGGGGCCTAAACCAGGCCAAAAATGATCCCACATGGCTGCAGCAGCAATTCCACAACCCACACAATGGGTTCCCGTTCAAGACCTGTCCCCTGAGGCCTTACGCCTAGCAGTTGAAACAGCTAACCCCACTATTGGTGTGGGATACCTTCGCGCTCATGCCCCCTTCCAATGGGCACCCCCTCCAATCTCTCAGAGTCAACTCCCTCTCTCACCAAGCGCAAGGCATCTCCCACAGGGTGCCCCTCGTCAGCCACCCCCACTCAGGGCTCCGCGGCACCCCCACCAACCTCCACCAGCGATTTATTGCATCAACCCTCAGCTCCCAATGGAGCTATGCCCACCAGCATGGACTGGCAACCCGCGGCCTACGGTAGAAGTGCCACCTCAAAGAGTCCTACCCCAACCCCACAGTCCATTTCGCGCGGATCCTTTGCAGTGTTGGAGGAAGTGAATATGGACTCAGACGCATCAAATGGGGACACCGCGGAGGTCACCATTGAGCACCCTCAGGTCCTTCCCCTGCAACGGAGTGGGGGCAGCATCATAGGCTGGCTTACTGGGTCCTCCGCCCCCACCCTCTCCTTCCCCTCAGAACCCTCGACGCTCCTCACGGATTGCAGCTAATAGTAAAGCTAAAGGACTCAAAACTAGCCTCACAGCAGCAGGTTTAAGCGCTGGCAACCCCCCAGGACATGGAGGGGAACAGCTATGAGTCACCATGGCAGCACCCTGGCCCTGCAATCCATCAACGCAAATGGGTTGCGGGACTTTAAGAGGAGAGCCCGCCTCCTCTGCAACTTCAGGTCAGCACAAATTGACATCGCTGCTGTCCAGGAGCCCCATATTCTCCCCCACGAACAATCTGCATGGAATGAACAGTTTGGAGGCAACTCCTTCTGGACAAACCATGCCGCCCTTATTGTTTTGAATCCCCAGGTTAAAACCCATTCTTTTTCACAATATCTAGGTGGCCGCCTCATACTGGCCAAACTCACCACTCCTGACTTCTCCTTCTTCGCTGCAAGCATCTACCTGCCTAATGCAGGTCAGGAGCAAAATCGGCTCTTGGAAGAGCTCCTCCAACTCAATCTCCCACGGAATACAGTCCTCTTAGGAGATTTCAACACAATCATAAGTCGCGTCCGTGACTCTTACCCCCTGCAGCAAAGGAACGCCCTGGATCAAGTCGCCTCCAGGATTTCCTTCTCCTGAGTGGCTTTATAGATGCGCTTCCACCCTCCGCGTCTGGCCTAGGTTGCATGACTAGGATCCAGTATGATGGAGGAGCTTTCCAGTCAGCGTCACGTATAGATATGGCACTGATTGGCCCCCTGCTAATTGGCCGCGTCTCCTCTCACATCTCTCGTGACAACCATCTGAGTGATCACAGGTCACTCACCGTTGTCCTCACCACCACACTTAGAACATCGCATAGGTTCTGGCCTAGGGTTGCCCCAGCTCTTCTCAACAACCCCTTCACTAAGGAGAAGCTGTCTATGACCATCCGGGAGACTCTCACCTCCCCCCCACCCCACCTGCTTGACCACAAGGCTAGATGGGCGGTAACCAAGGAGGGTATCACCCGCGTTGCTTACAACTTTGCCAAAGCCCAAATGACTGCAGCTCGCGCCAGAGTCAAAAGGGCGGAAGCCAGAATCAGACATCTGGAGCTAAACTGCCAGCCTTCGCCCTCTCCCAGATGGTTGGAAGACTGGGAAGCGGCGCAGGAAGCACTCCGCTTGGAGCTCACACTGCAGGAAAAACGGGCAGCAAACTTTACAACATCTCGTTACTATGCTCAATGGGAACGCCCCACCCGCTTCTTCTTTCAGAAACAGAAAGCCCGGTCAACAGCGCAGGATATTACTGCACTAAAGATTGGCACTACAACCACTTCGGATAAGGAGGAAATCATGCAGGAACTACACCGCTTCTACTCCAGCCTCTTCCATGCCACCCAGGTGGACCCATCGGACATCCAAGACTTCCTGTGGCGAGCTCCATGGCCGCCCATTGACCCACAGGCTGATGAGGCTCTACTGGCGCCTATTTCCATCCAGGAGGTAATGGAAATCCTTCTGAAATCCCCACGGCTTAAAGCCCCAGGCCCAGACGGAATACCCTTCGAGGTGTACCTTCTGGAACCTGCAGTGATAGCCAGAACCCTCCACGACCTCTTCGCTGCACTCTTGGTGAATGGCGAGGTCCTCCCCGACTCCAGAGGCTCAATCACGACCCTCATTCACAAGAAGTCAGACCGTGAGAACCTGGCGAACTGGCGCCCCATAGTGTTGATCAACACAGACCACAAGCTCTTCACGAAGCTTCTGGCCAACCGCATCACCAAATGGGTGTCACCTCGCCTCTCCCCATCCCAGCACGGTTTTATTCCGGGGAGGTCGTTATGGGACAACTATAATGACCTTCACGTGACTTTGACTGCTAACTCTCGTAAGGTGAATGGCTTAGTGGCTCTACTAGATATGGAGAAAGCATATGATCGGGTAGCCTGGAAGTATATTGATGCTTCCCTGGCCCGCTTCCATCTCCCCCCCGCAGCTAGGCGCTGGATATCAGCGCTCTATGACCAGCTCCACACCAGAGTCCTGGCGCCAATGGGTTTTACAGTGTCAGTACCTGTTGGACAAGGTCTCCGGAAAGGGAACCCCCTGAGCCCTATCCTTTTTAACATCACCCTTGACCCCCTCTTGGCCTCCTTACAGGACAAGCTAACAGGGATTCTGGTCCCAGGTAAAGCCCCACACGCACCATGGCATTTGCAGATGACACTACCATTGCATTTGACTGCCCTGGGGATGTTGCCCTAGCTGCTGTGACCATTGAGAGGTACACCAAGGCGTCCAACGCCATGGTCAACACCTCCAAGACAACAGTTGTACAGGTCGGCTCCCTCACCTTCCCCCCACCATTTGGTATTGAACCTGTGCGCGGTACCTTCCGTCACCTGGGCGTTCTCACCAACCAACAAGGAGTTGCGCTAAAAGACAATGAGGACTTGCTCCTCGCAGCAGTTATCTTCAGGATTGCCAGCTGGAACCGGTGGCACATCACCCCCCAGGGTCGAGCTCTGATGGCCAATGTGTTCCTCCTCTCCAAAGTCTGGTTCCTAGCGCACGTCTGCCCATTCACAGATGCCTTTTATACGCGGCTCAATGTACTCCTCCGCTGTTGGATCTGGGGCTAAAACCATCCACCAATGGCCCTCTCAACCATTGCCTGACCCTGCAATGAAGGGGTCTAGGGCTTCTGGACACGCGATCCCACGCCACCACAATCTTCCTGAAGTTCCTATGGCCGATTGTCTGCTGGGACGCGACCCCCATGCCCCAATGGGCGCCCGCCCTCCGCCAGTCAGTGTCAGCAGCTCTGGGTCTTCCTAGAGCATCTCTGACCTCATTAGGGGAGTGGCTTAAAAACCACCCAGGCCATCGCCTAAAACCATCCTCATCCCCCTACTGGAACCATGCTCTCCTTGCCCTGAAACGAGTAGGCGCGCGGATCCACCATGCCTTCCCATACA